>JADNRY010000136.1:0-166419 GCA_015501585.1 Rhodocollybia butyracea | reverse complement strand
GTAGGCAACACCAGGGGTACAAATTAAAGATTTCCACAACTCCAGGATGCTGGCAGGTACTTGCAAGTATATCAAATGGGCTATGGATGGTCTAAAGATAACCTACTCTGAGGATACAAATAGGCTACAGATATGTTATATCAAGCATCCAGATAGGCTATAGGTAGGCTACAGATAGATTACAAGTAGGCAATGCCCAGGCTACAAATAGGCTATAGATGGCTACAGGTAGGCTACTCCAAGGCTACAAATAAGCTACAGATTGGTTACATTAAGAGTACAAATTAGTGATGTGTGGGGCTGGGCTGGGCCTCAAGCCCACAGGCCAGGCCAGGCTTTAGCGGGCCAGGGCCTCCTGAAAGTAAGGCCCAAGCCCTAGCCAGTTTGTAGGCCTATCCATAGTCTATTCATTGACTATCTGTACCCTCTTTGTAGTCTTGAATATATTTTCAAGGCAGAAAAGATGTGGCGGAAAATGTGGTAAAGGCTCATCTTGTTGCTCAAGGGTTTTCTCAGGTTCCTGCAGTCAAATATTTTGATATGTATGCCCTGTTGCACACATGACTTCTATCTCCTTCATCCCCAGTTTCCATCTGCTGCACAACTGAATCTGGGCCTAGTAGGTCAAATCCTGTGTATGTCTCAATTTGTACACTGGCATGTTTTCAAGCCTGACCAAGACATATATGAGCATTTTGTTCAGAAAGAAGCTCTCTAATGTTGAAAGCAACACATGTAATATGCATTATGAAAAAAATTCACCATAATGTGAGGGAAGGGGCATCTAACTCTGATGGTGGATTTAAATGCCATTCCCAGATATAATTGTCTAGTTCCATGATACAAGTAGGCAACACCAAGGCTACAAATAGACTATAGATAGGCTACAGGATAGATTACAAGGAGGCATTACCAGGGCGCTAAACGAACCTAACATAGGCAATGCCTAGGCTACAAATAGACTACTCCAAGGCTACAGATAGGCAACACTAAGGCTACAAGTAGGGTATGGATAGGCTACATGAAGGCTACAGATAGGCTGCAGATAGATTACAAGTAGACAACACCAGGGGTACAGATAGGCTATGGAAGGGATACAGGTAAGCTACTCCAAGGCTACAAATATGCAGTAGATAGGCTACGCCAAGGCTAGAAATAGAGTATAGATAGGCTACAGATAGATTACGGGTAACACCAAGGGTACAAATAGACTATGGATGGTCACTCTGGGGCTACAGATATATAGGCTACATCAACGGTACAGATAAGCTACAGATAGACTAGAGATAGATTACAAGGAGGCAGCACCAAGGCTACAAATAGGCTATGGATGGTCTACAGATAGGCTACTCAAAGGCTACAAATAGGCCACAGATAGGTTACATCAAGGGTACAGATAGACTACAGATAGATTACAAGGAGGCAACACCAAGGTTATAAATGTTGGATTAGGATTTGTCATTACAAGCTTGTAATCTAACATAGGTATAAAGCTGTAGTCAGCAGATGCTTCTGCATCCGTTTGTCTCTCTCTTCTGACTGTCATGGAGAGGACAACCGGAAATACACTCATTGCTGTCGGTTTACCCTCAGGTGCCTATTACAACAACAAATAGGCTATAGAAAGGTTACATATAGATCACAAGTAGGCAACACCAAGGGAACAAATAGGCTATGGATGGGCCACAGGTAAGCTATGCTAAGGCTACAAATATGCAATAGATAGGTTACACCAAGGCTGTTGGAGTCCATCTTATTGTGTTCCATACTTAGTATATCTTGTCACGTGCCCCTTGCTTACATCTGTTTGCTTCGTCTTTTATTGTTCCTCAGTCTTTGACCACATTATCGTGTGATCAGTATCCACCTCAACAAAGGCAAGGGGTGTGCGAAATTTTTTTATTATATATCACCTTGTATTTTGGTCTTAAGGTCAATATACCCCCCCTCCTCAGTAGATCACACAATAATGTGGTCAAAGACTGAGAACGATAAAAGACAAGCAAACAGATGTAAGCAAGGGGCACGTGACAAGATATACTAAGTATGGAACACAATAAGATGGACTCCAACAGCCTTGGTGTAACCTATCTATTGCATATTTGTAGCCTTAGCATAGCTTACCTGTGGCCCATCCATAGCCTATTTGTTCCCTTGGTGTTGCCTACTTGTGATCTATATGTAACCTTTCTATAGCCTATTTGTTGTTGTAATAGGCACCTGGGGTAAACCGACAGCAATGAGTGTATTTCCGGTTGTCCTCTCCATGACAGTCAGAAGAGAGAGACAAACGGATGCAGAAGCATCTGCTGACTACAGCTTTATACCTATGTTAGATTACAAGCTTGTAATGACAAATCCTAATCCAACATTTATAACCTTGGTGTTGCCTCCTTGTAATCTATCTGTAGTCTATCTGTACCCTTGATGTAACCTATCTGTGGCCTATTTGTAGCCTTTGAGTAGCCTATCTGTAGACCATCCATAGCCTATTTGTAGCCTTGGTGCTGCCTCCTTGTAATCTATCTCTAGTCTATCTGTAGCTTATCTGTACCGTTGATGTAGCCTATATATCTGTAGCCCCAGAGTGACCATCCATAGTCTATTTGTACCCTTGGTGTTACCCGTAATCTATCTGTAGCCTATCTATACTCTATTTCTAGCCTTGGCGTAGCCTATCTACTGCATATTTGTAGCCTTGGAGTAGCTTACCTGTATCCCTTCCATAGCCTATCTGTACCCCTGGTGTTGTCTACTTGTAATCTATCTGCAGCCTATCTGTAGCCTTCATGTAGCCTATCCATACCCTACTTGTAGCCTTAGTGTTGCCTATCTGTAGCCTTGGAGTAGTCTATTTGTAGCCTAGGCATTGCCTATGTTAGGTTCGTTTAGCGCCCTGGTAATGCCTCCTTGTAATCTATCCTGTAGCCTATCTATAGTCTATTTGTAGCCTTGGTGTTGCCTACTTGTATCATGGAACTAGACAATTATATCTGGGAATGGGCATTTAAATCCACCATCAGAGTTAGATGCCCCTTCCCTCACATTATGGTGAATTTTTTTCATAATGCATATTACATGTGTTGCTTTCAACATTAGAGAGCTTCTTTCTGAACAAAATGCTCATATATGTCTTGGTCAGGCTTGAAAACATGCCAGTGTACAAATTGAGACATACACAGGATTTGACCTACTAGGCCCAGATTCAGTTGTGCAGCAGATGGAAACTGGGGATGAAGGAGATAGAAGTCATGTGTGCAACGGTGCATACATATCAAAATATTTGACTGCAGGAACCTGAGAAAACCCTTGAGCAACAAGATGAGCCTTTACCACATTTTCCGCCACATCTTTTCTGCCTTGAAAATATATTCAAGACTACAAAGAGGGTACAGATAGTCAATGAATAGACTATGGATAGGCCTACAAACTGGCTAGGGCTTGGGCCTTACTTTCAGGAGGCCCTGGCCCGCTAAAGCCTGGCCTGGCCTGTGGGCTTGAGGCCCAGCCCAGCCCCACACATCACTAATTTGTACTCTTAATGTAACCAATCTGTAGCTTATTTGTAGCCTTGGAGTAGCCTACCTGTAGCCCATCTATAGCCTATTTGTAGCCTGGGCATTGCCTACTTGTAATCTATCTGTAGCCTACCTATAGCCTATCTGGATGCTTGATATAACATATCTGTAGCCTATTTGTATCCTCAGAGTAGGTTATCTTTAGACCATCCATAGCCCATTTGATATACTTGCAAGTACCTGCCAGCATCCTGGAGTTGTGGAAATCTTTAATTTGTACCCCTGGTGTTGCCTACTTGCCATCCATCTGTAGCATATCTATAGCCTATCTGTACCCTTAATGTAACCTATCTGTAGCCTATTTGTAGCCTCAGAGTGGCCTATCTGTAGCCCATCCATATCTATAGTCTATTTGTAACCTTGGTGTAACCTATCTGTTGCCTATTTGTAGCCTCGGAGTAGCCTATCTGTACCCCTAGTGTTGCCTACTTGTAATCTATCTGTAGCCTGTCTGTACCCTTGATGTGACCAATCTGTAGCCTATCTGCAGACCATTCATAGCCTATTTGTATCCCTGGTTTTGCCTACTAGACTATCTATAGCCTATCTGTACCCTTGATGTAACCTATCTGTAGCCTATTTGTATGCTCAGAGTACTGTATAATTATGACTGGATGCTCCCATAATGTGTAACAGGACCCCAAGCATGGGGATTTTGCAATGCATAACACATAACAGGAGGCTCCAAGCATTGAAACATCGCAAATCTTGCTGCCGGGCCTTTGGCCCGCTTATTCATTTACACATATAGCACTATGGTTGATGCATAATGGTGGCCTCTGAGCATAATGCTCAAGAAAAACAATGCATAACACCTTGACCCCTGCAAGTGTATGGTCATAATCATAGAGTAGCCTATCTGTAGCCTGTCCATATCTATAGTCTTGTAATGCCTCTGCCTCTCCATAATCACCACTTACTGTATCTCACAGTACGTAACTCAGTGGTAACAATGATAAATTAATAGAGACTATAGAGCGAGCCTTTCTGTTTGTTTAAAACCGCTATGTGGAACTTAGTAAGTATGAGCCTCAGAAGTATACAAACGACTCGTATTGCAAGTAATTACCTGTGGAACTTAGTAAGTACGAGCTACATATATAAGCGTAAGTATAAGTTCCATAAACATATAAATAAATCAACATACCCTCAGAAGTATACAAATGACTGAGGGACAAAGGACGACTCGTCCTCTATATAACTAGCTACATGAGACTGCCAAGTCAATACTAGGCACTTGGATAAATGAAGAGAAGGGATAAACAAAATAAGCAAAGGAAAAACATCGGATCCCCCTGAGGGATAAACCTCCTTACACCTAAACATGTCCCATCTGACCCGGAAGCAAAGGCAGGGGGGCGGAACTCCTTGGCGCGTAGCTCCCCTTTCGACACTCCCCTAGTTCTGCCCATCGCCATCCCCCATTCCCAATAGACCAACTATGCAACGATGGAGTGTGGCCTATAAAGGCTTTGTAAGGATGTCCGCCAGATTGTCCTCAGAGGGGACATAGCTGATCTTTATCTCCCCAGCTTCAATCAAGTCTCAAAGAAAATGAAAGCAAATGTCAATATGCTTAACACGCTGATGAAATTTCGGATTTTCTGAGATCGCAATGGCGCTCTTGTTGTCGGCATAGAGTTGAGAGGGAAGGGGTGAAGGATATCCAATCTTGGACATGAAGTTGTGTACCCACTTCGCTTGCTGAGCCCCCTTTCCATACGCAATATACTCTGATTCTGTTGTGGATAGAGCAACAACATCCTGCCGCTTTGACATCCAGAAGACAGGACCTCCAGTGAGCATAGTGAGAACTCCTGTTACTGACCAACAAGTATCAGTACATGCAGCGTGATTTGCGTCGCAGTAGGTCTTTGGAGTAAGGCCTAATTACGACTTCTTGAACACAATTCCTTGTTCCTTGGACCCGATGATGTATCGGCAGAGGTGAATAAGACCATTCCAATGAGCTGCACCGGGATCCTGTGCAAACTGTGCTAGATCATTCATCTCGAAAGCAAAGTCAGGGTGGCATGCCCCTTGGCCAAACTGAATCCCACCAAGAAGCTCCCCATACAGCTTGTCCTTCATGAAGAATTGTTCCACTTTGGTCTTGGGAGATTGATCCTTGGTTAGCTTCAGTCCAGGCAGATAAGGCGTGGCTTTGGGCTTCAGATCCTGGAGGCCAAACCTGGTAAACAGCTGATCCCAATAGGCTGGCATCGAGAGAGTTGCCATCCCAGATTCCCTGTCATGAGTCAAGCACATAGCAAGAGCAAAGTGTACCGTATCGGTCTCTTTGATTTGATAGCAACTCCTGATCTTGCTCTTTGCCCTATCCATCTCCTCTTTTGTCGACGATCCACCAAGAGTATCATCCGTATATGTACCCGCCATTGTCTCGCCTATATCTGTCCCCCTAGTCCAAACGCATTGGTCAGCTTGAGATCGCTGGTATCCAAGGTCTTTGTACGTTGCATTGAGGAGTTTCCACCAGTTCCTTCCGGCCTGCATGGATCCGTAAACGACTTCTTCATTCTCATCACCTGTCCAGTACCCCTACCTTCAAACCCTTCAGGAGGTCTGATATACATTTCTTCCTCCATGTTGGCATTGAGATAGGCTGAGGCAAAGTCGATCTGCCAGATAAAATAACCCAGGGTGATCCACACAGCAATGAGTATGCGAAGTGAATCGAAGCGTAAGACAGTGGCAAAGACCTCAAAGAAATCTCTCCCTTCTTCTGGATGGCTGGCATCCAACAAGTTGGGTCTTCCATGGCTTTCGAGTATGATTTCAGAACTGGAGGAAGTCCAACTGCCAAGAGAGCTGTATTAAACATCTCGTCAACTTTGGAAGGTAGGTTAGCAGCAAGGGTTGTGAAGTTTGTGTGAGGTCATCTTGTGTTTGTTGCCCACTTGAGCTGGGCTCTGCTGCTCTCCTTCTCCCTATTCTCGGACTTGTAGCTAGCTTTTGCAATCGCAGACAGTGTTCTATTGTGGGAGGAGTGGCAAACTTGCAGTGGCTGTGATTTGGGTACCTTTAAGTCATTGGAGATCACGGGCTCGGGGATATTAGAGTTTCTTCCGGCATCAGTTGTGTCATCGAGATGTTGACTTTCCGCTTCAACATCTCCGTCACTCTCATCTCCCCTCTCCCCCACAACTGAGGGCAAAGAAACTTGTACTCTCTCGTCGAAGGAAACATCCCAGCTAGCAACAATTTGGCCTGTCGGCAAATAAAGAAAGTACACACCTTGCTCTCCATACCCAACCATTTGGCCAGAGAATCTCGTGGATTGAAGCTTACTGGGACTGCCATTGACAATAGTGCCCCAGGCGATAGCACCCCAAGGCCGCAGGTGAGCAACATCCATTTTCTTCCTATACCAGAGTTCAGCTGGAATCTTGTAGCCAGTCCTCACAGCCGGGAGTAGATTTTCGGTATAGACAACATAGGCACAGGCGTAAGTCCAGAGGAAAGGGGGAAGTCCGGTTTTGTAAAGAATAGTATGTACATGGTCAAAAGTGACGCCATGCTTTCTTTCTACAATGCCATTTGCTGCTGACGAATATGCCGGGGTTACTTCAAGCTTTATTCCATTCTCCTCAGCCCACTTCATCCACGCTTCACTTCCAATCTCTTTCCCTCCATCGACACAAACATACAGCATCTTCTGCCCAGTCTCGTTCTCTGCCAATGCCTTATATTTCTCCAAGGCGGCCAAGGTAGACGAGGATTCTTTATTCATCAGGTAGTAATCCCTGGTCATAGCGGAACAGCCATCGACTATAGGCATCGAGTAGAAGAGCCCTCCTAACGCCCTAGTACGCATTGGGCCAGTGAGGTCAATCTGGACTCTCTCCAGGATCCTCGATTTGACTCGGTTTTTACTGTCAAACAGTCTGCGCTTAGCCTGACCAATGTGGCATGGGTTGCATTCAGGTGGTTTAGTATTTGGATCTCCAAGTACATTCAGGCCATTTAGCAAGTTCTTCTCTAATGCAATTTGGATTCTCGTAACTCCAGCGTGACCAAATTGGCGGTGCCATCCCTCATATCCACTGGCTTATCCAGGGCTCTCGACTTGACCACCAATGCCGATGTCTCCTTCTCCTGCAAACGTATAGGCCACCGTGTCTGAAGCCAGTCAAGATATGCGTTCCTGCAGAATGAAACTTTGCAGTTTGTTTCTCGAACATGACAGTCATACCCTTATCACACAGTTTGGAGATTGATATGAGGTCTGAGGTTATGGAAGGTGAATGAAGTGCTTCCTCAAAGTTATAGTGATAACCTTTCCTTCGTGTGTGAAGAATTTTCTGGCCTTCCCATATCCGATAATCTTCAGAGTAGTTGACTCCTCAGAAGATCTGCTCAAGCGTGAGCATGGTGTATAGGTAAGGAAGTCGATCTTTTCCTGAAGAAATGGTCTGAAGCTCCTGAGTCAGTGAATGTCTCATTCTCCAGTTCCAATATCGACATGGACGTGCTGTAACTGGCGTAATGCTGGGTTAATTTGCCTACCAAAACAGAAGATTAGTGGAGACTGCGGTATTTGCAGCTTGGGTCAAAGATGGCACATCCTTCTTTACCTCCACCCTGCCTAAAGCAATCTTCTGCCAGATGCCCCTCCCTCAGGCAATTAGGATTTGTACACTTCTTTCCATTCCCATTTCCCCTCGTTCCCAATCCACCCACAGCGACAGCAGCAAGTTGGCGCTCGAAGATGCTCTATCCTGGTCTGGGAGCAGCATTTGCCTGCGGGAGGCGATTTCCTGATACTGCAGCATTGGGACAGGTTTCTGTATGTGAAAACTGGTAGGTAATCTGCTGGTCACCGATGCAGAGGTAGGATAAGTCATGGGATTTGCCGTGATGTTCTGGATGATAGTATCCATTGACAGTGTCGGGAACCAGCAAGAACAACACTCTTGAAGATCTTGTCAGAAACGTCATTTCCACCTTCAATGGCTTCCCTTTGCAGCTCTTGGAAAGTTTTGAAGAAGGAATCAATGGCATTCATCTTGTCGACATCAGGGATGAGCAAAGGTAGATCCAACACATACGCTTCAATCATTCCCCTAGCCCAGTCATTACGGAACATCCACTCATCCTGGGATGGATTCTGGAGTATACCGGGTAGGAGGTACGGGTGTGACAGAGAATGTTTCTGGTAGCAGGATAACAAGGGGGATGGAAATAGTACCATCTATGTACCCGATTAGACCTTGAGCTTTGAGTGAATCTTCATCTTTCTTTTGATTGGAGCCCAAAGCTAGTCTGACTCCCCCATCGAACTCTGGTCTTCGGGGTATCTGGGAAGGGAGGCGTATTGCACCTATTACTAGCCATGTCTGGGTTCAAGTTATTTGAGTTCAACGGTCAAAGTATTTCAAGTTCAAGTTGATATTCTTTAGGCAAGAATGTATATTAGTTCCAGTGGTAGGCGGGGCCCATAACCTGTGGAACTTAGTAAGTACGAGCCTCAGAAGTATACAAACAACTCGTATTGCAAGTAATTACCTGTGGAACTTAGTAAGTACGAGCTACATATATAAGCGTAAGTATAAGTTCCATAAACATATAAATAAATCAACTCCCTCAGAAGTATACAAACAACTGAGGGACAAAGGACAACTTGTCCTCTATATAACTAACTACATGAGACTGCCAAGTCAATACTAGGCACTTGGATAAATGAAAGAGGAGGGATAAACAAAATAAGCAAAGGAAAAACATCGGATCCCCCTGAGGGATAAACCTTCTTACACCTAAACATGTCCCATCTGACCCAGAAGCAAAGGCAGGGGGGCAGAACTCCTTGGCGCGTAGCTCCCCTTTTGACACGCTAGGCAAAGAATATATACTCAAACAACTAGGCTCAAGGACAGTCAGTAACTAGTTTGTAATCACAGAAGTTTATTATTTGGAGATTGCTCGACAAATAATAATATGGTTACATTGAGAAATAGCTTAATAAGTAGTAATATGGATCAGAACTAATACTTGGAGATGGCTCAACAAGTAGTAGTGTGTGTGGTGTCTAGTACTCGGAAGATAGCTCAACAAGTAGTAGTGAGTGTGGTGTCTAATACTCAGAGATAGCTCAACAAGTGGCAATTAAAGAGGTATTCACTAGGAGATAGCTCAACAGGTAAATATTAGTAGATACAACTTGAAGATAGCTCAACAAGATACAATGAGTTGGTCTGGTGATTCACACAAGTGATAACAGCAAACAAGTGGGGGTTGGATTCAAAAAAATAATACATCTACCTTACATTGGTAAATCAAGCCTTCTTATATACTGTTTAATATGTACTATAGTTTTGAGTCATAACTGCAGAAATGCTGTGGATCAGTCAGCCTGACTGCAGAATGCTGTGCAATGATTGATATTGAGTCATTGATGTAAGGAGGCTGTGCAAGTTCTGGTTCTGTTAGCCCTGTTTTTTGCCCTTTCCCTTCCATACCACTGCCCTTGGCCACTTCCTTGCCATATCCCCTGGCTTGCCGCAGTTTGTGGCAGGTGAAGGGTTGTCTGTCACTAGGTTGGAACAATGGGTTCATGGATGTATGTGCAGCCATGAGTGCTCTATAGTCTATTTGTAACCTAATCTGTTGCCTATTTGTGGCCTCGGAGTAGCATGTCTGTACCCCTGGGCCCTGGTGTTGCCTACTTGTAATCTATCTGTAGCCTATCTATAGCCTATTTGTAGCCTTAGTGTTGCCTGCTTGTAATCTATCTGTAGCCTGTCTGTACCCTTGATGTGACCAATCTGTTGTCTATTTGTAACCTCACAGTAGCCTATCTGTAGCCTATCTATAGCTAAGGATGGACATGAGTCCAGGTCCTAACAGGTGACCTGTGGATTCAACACATGGGAATGCCTGTCTGACCCAGATCCACAGGATCCAGGTACCCATTCCCATGTAGCCTATTTGTAGCCCTGATGTTGCCTACTTGTAACCTATCTGTAGCTTTTGTATTGCCTGCTTGTAATCTATCTGTAGTCTATCTGTAGCCTATCTGTGCCCTTGATGTAAACCTATCTGTAGCCTATCTGTAGCCTATTTGTAGCCTTGGAGTAGCCTATCTGTAGCCCATCCATAGCCTATCTGTGCCCCTGGTGTTGCCTACTTGTAATCTATCTGTAGCCTATCTGTAGTATATTTTTAGCCTTGGTGCAACTTATTTGTTGCCTATTTGTCACCTTGGAGTAGCATATCTGTAGACCATGCATAGCCTATATGTACCTTTGGTGTTGCCTACTTGTAATTCATCTGTAGCCTATCTATAGCATATTTATAGCCTTGGTGTTGCCTGCTTGTAATCTATCTATTTGTAGCCTTGGAGTTGCCTACTTGTAACCTATCTGTAGCCTTTGTGTTGCCTGCTTGTTGCAGCAGCTTGTAATCTATCTGTAGTCTATCTGTAGCTTAGCTGTACCCTTGATGTAATCTATCTGTAGCCTATTTGTAGCCTCCGAGTAGCATATCTGTAGCCCATCCATAGCCTATCTGTGCCCCGGGTGTTGCCTACTTTAATCTAGCTGTAGCCTATAAAGATGGACACAAGTCCAGCTCTTTACAGGTGACCCACTTGGTTTAACCTGTGGAAATACCCGCCTGACCTGGATCCGGCTGATCCAGGTACCTGTTCCCACAGGTGCGGGTCAGGTCACAGGTCAGCCCTTGGGGATTTTCAGACCTATAAAGTATATTTTAAGTACAAATACCTACAAATACCTGCAGGTTGACCTGCATGGCCCGGATCCGGCGGATCCAGATACCCGTTTCCCACGGGTCCGGGTCAGGTCACAGGTTGTGTTTTTTTGGGTGCAGGTACCTGTGCAGCAGGTCCGGGTTTACTGGGATCTGGACTCATGTCCATCCCTAGTAGCCTATCTGTTGCCTATCTGTAGCCTTGGTGTAACCTATCTGTTGCCTATTTGTAGACCATCCTCCTTGTGTTTCCTGCTTGTAATCTATTTGTAGTCTTTGAACCCTTTATCAGTAGCCTCTCTGTAGCCCCTCCATACCCTATCTGCACCCCTGGTGCTGCCTACTTGTAATCTATCTGCGGTCTATCTATAGTCCATCTGTAGCCTTGTTGTAGCCTATCTGTAGCCCATCCACAGCCTATTTGTACCCCTGGTGTTCCCTATATGTAATCTATTTGTGCCTGGTTGTAATCTATCTGCATTGCCTACTGGTAATCTACTGTACCATTTCAGGCAGTTCATAAGTCATGGGTCACAAGGGACCCAGATTGTCTGAAAGGTCACACCTGTTCACAGATATTTGAGGGACCTTACAAAAAAAAAATTGAGTTGCCAGTGCTACATGTACAAAAGAATTTTCTAGCACCTGCGGCGCACTACAAAGTTTCATAGTGGTCACACCTACAATTGGCTATCTGTAGACCATCCATAGCCTTGGTGTAACTTATCTGTTGCCTATTTGTTACCTCCAAGTAGCCTATCTGTAGACCATCCATAGCCTATTTGTACCCCTGGTGTTGCCCACTTGTAATCTATCTGCAGCCTATCTATAGTCTAATCATTGCCTTGGTATTGCCTGGGGGTAATCAATAGGCTGTAGTCTATCTGTAACATATTTGTAGCCTCAGAGTAGCCTATCTGTAGAGCATCCATAGCATATTTGTAGCCTATCTGTACCCTTCATGTAGCCTATTTATACCCTACTCATAGCCTTGCCTATCTATAGTCTATTTGTAGCCTTGGTGTCACCTGTCTGTTGCATATTTGAAGCCTTGGAGTAGCCTATCTGAAACCTATCCATAGATTATGTGTAGCCCTGGTGTTGCCTACTTGGAATCTATCTGCCAGAGCCTGTCTATAGCCTATTTGTAGCTTTGGTGTTGCCTCCTTGTAATCTATCTGTAGTCTATCTGCAGCCTATTTGTAGCCTTAGAGTAGCCTATCTGTAGACCTTCCATAGACTATTTGTACCCTTGGTGTTGCCTCCTTGTAATCTATCTGTAGCCTATCTATAGTCTATTTGTAGCCTTGGTGTAACCTATTTATTGCTTATTTGTGGCCTTGGAGTAGCTTTCCTGTAGCCCATCCATGGCACACTTCAATGTACCCCTGGTCTTGCCTACTTGTAATCTATCTGTAGCCCATCTATAGCCTATTTGTAGCCTTGGTGATGCCTACTTGTAACCTATCTGTAGCCTATCTATAGTTTATTTATAGCCTTGGTGTCACCTATCTGTTGCATATTTGTTGCCTTTGAGTAGCCTATCTGTCACCCATCCATAGCTTATGTGTAGCCCTGGTGTTGCCTACTTGTAATCTATCTGTAGCCTATCTGTAGCCTACCTATCTGTAGCCTCAGAGTAGCCTATCTGTATCCCTTCCATGGCCTATGATCTGTACCCCTGATGTTGCCTACTTGTACTCTATTTGTAGCCTATCTGTACCCTTCATGTAGCCTATCAATACCCTACTCATAGCCTTAGTGTTGCCTATAGGCTGTAGCCTATTTGTAGCCTCAGCATTGCCTCTCTGTGCCCTTTGTGTAGCCTATCCATAGACTATCTGTACCCTCTTTGTAGTCTTGACTATATTTTACTTCAACATAATATTCTTGTTTCACTTCAATCTTATAACCATCCTATTTCTATTTATCTTCTCAAACTTTTCACATTCATTTCCCATTTTCTATACATGCTCTTTCTTATTATTTTGATATGCCTTTAAATATTCTCCATGATATATCCCTCTTGTTTCCATAAGTCTTACTTCTCCAATATTAGACCCCAGGTGAACAATCTTGACATCATTAGCTATTCAAACTTCTCATAACATCCACATTTGCTCTTTGTATGTTTTCTGTCTGTTCATTCAAATGTCATGAAAATAATGATCAATACACCTGAAAGTGCAGTTGGCATAATCCATCAAAATCATCTTGATGCCTTTGTGCTGCCCTATACCATAGCTTAACATAACTCTTTCACTATTTCTAGTGTTTGAGCTGCATGTTTTTTTCAATAATGGTGCATCTTCATTCCAAACAGATAAGAAACTTATAGGCACCAAATAGGTACAATAGTTCATACATTTATTCACTGTATGTCAGTAGTCATGACATTCATATTATGCTAATGACATACCTCATACTTTCTATATATCTTTACTAAAACCTGCAACATCTACAATGGATAAACAGGGACATTCACTTTTCATATACTCATTATAGTTTTATTATTCATAGCATAACTTACATAAACCAGCATTCTGTAGTATCAGCATTGCATTACTGAAGATTCATAAAATTATGTGAAACATTATTTATCTTTAGTGTAATTCCAGCATATATTCTCCATGTTCTGCAATTAATAATGAAGATGTGTTTGCATGATTATGGCTCATTATAGGTAAAAAAACTGGAGTATAACTTGAGCAAAATTATAGCATATATATACCATTACTTTTTTGCATGTTGCTTATATATATTACAAGCAATGAATGACATATAGGAGCTAGATATCTACATTTGCTAAACATATATATCTCACAATTATGGCACATTATATGTAAAAAATCAAAAATCTACTTCTCATAAGTTCAGCAAAATTTATAGCAGACATTTTACATAACTTTTCCATACATCTTACAATTAATAGAAAACATATATGCATTATTTATATATGTTTGCTCAGCATACATATTTCATAATTCTTGCTCCTTATAAAGAAGAAACCAAAAAGCGGCTTCTCATAAGTTCAGCAAAATTATAGCAGATGTTTTGAATAATGTTTCTGTATGTCTTTTGTATGTAGCACCAGGAATGAGGGATATATAAGCATTATATATTGACTGGAAGCACTATGTTTCCACCATATGTTCAGGATGACTTTTGCCCTTATACATATTTAATTGTAAATCTATATGTCTCAGCTTTAACATGATTTTACAATGTTTTCAATGAAAGCATTAGAAAATATGTGAATCCCACTTGGTGAGATTTTCACATTTGTTCAACATATATCATGGCAAATCACGTGAACCTGCATCCAGTGCCATATATTCATACCGAGACAAACAACTCGGTACGCCAATGGCGTGAGACTGTGCCCAAGGCACCGTCAGTCCAACAATCACTGTTGGACTAACAGTATTCACAAGGGATGACCAAGTCACCCCGTCATGTTCCTGTATTCCGACAGGAATACGCACCAGTGTCAGTAACTATACCGACACCCATCTACACATCCCGCATGAGACAGAGTCCCAATGCGGAGGCAGCGTCTCTGACACTGCGAGGTCCCAGGCCATTACCGGTGACCAAATCTTGCTCACCACAAAGCGCGGTGAACATTAAAAGTGAACCGAAGTTACCTCGTAACTTCAATCAGGTAGTAGCGATACCACCACAGGAAAGTACAATGTACTTCCCTACTGCAAGGGCGCCAATGGTACCCAATATTATTACACCTCCAGTAGTTGTACCAAACACTACTGGAAATCATTCCAGTATGGGACCACAACACGGTACCCTTCCGGTAGTTCCTACTACCATATCCATCGCCCCGGCGACACAAAGTGTTGCCCCTCCGGTAGTACACACTACCGTAAGACTGCCCAAATTGCCACCCAGCAATGTGCCAGAGCCAAGTTCAATGCCAGTACCAACGGTATTGGCTGAGTTGCAACCACAGCCGCTTCCGTTGGGAGTAGCTAAAGATTGGATGAGTCGCATAGCGATTCAACGCCAACATAACACCAGTCTCCGAGATTTCGGATTCGCGCCATCTGGGCTTCCCGACCAAATGGTGGGATATAATGTCGACGGAATACCCGTTGATAAATTGACTACTCCCAGAGAAATCTGGGATCGATTTTACATTCCACCCGCTGAGTCCTTTCCAGGACCAAGCAATAATGCCGGAGCAAAAGCGCCTAGCAAAAAATCCTGTGAAGGGGGGAGGAAGCACAAGAGTGCTAAATCCAAAGGCCGCAAACGCAGGCCATGGTCGGATGAATCATCTGACTCTAGTGATACCGAGTCAAATACTGACTCTTCGTCTGATGCCTCTTGGCTAGACAAATTTGCTACCCGTAAGGGTAAAATTACTCCTAATGAGCGCCGTAAAATACTGCGTTCACTTGCATCTAAGATGCGAGAAACAACAGGTGACGACGAACGTCGTTCCCGATGGAAACACAAGGTACACAAAGTGTACCGTAAACAAATTCAAGATAAGGTAGGGAATCCTATCCCTCCCATTGAGAGCCGTAAAGCTCTTAAAGTTCCATCTCTGGATGTCGATGTCTTCGAGCGGTGGCTAATGTCACTTCTCCAATGGATGGTAGTCAACCGCATGTGTGGTGACGATTACAATGCTACACGGACTGCCGTGCTTGGCATGTTTCTAAAGGGCAAAGCCTTTGACTGGTATAGCGACGAAGTTGCTGGTATACACCGCACTGTCCTTAAGTGGACATTTGAAGGCGCCATCATTGGGGTCTTTGATCGTTGCATCCAAGCAACGACCATTCATCAAGCTGCACGGCAGTTTGACCTTATTGAGTATTCACCCGATACGGGTGTGAGGGATTATTACTCCTCACTTACACGATGGGCATCACGGATGCTCCAAACACCGGATGATGCAACAATGCGGAAACGGTTCATTGAGGGATTACCCCTCAATATTATCAGGCAACTCACGAACGAGGGGATCGTTCCAGAGTATGCCAAATTAGAAGTGATGGTCAGAGCCGTCACACGCATTGAGGACCACACGGCCCTCACTAAATATTATGTCTCTTCTAGGAATAGAGACGATGAACTTGAATCATCAGAACACCCCGATGAGTCGGACACCGAGAACATTAAAAATGTTCTTGAGCCAATCGAGGAGGACACCTCCTTAAATATCGGAAAGGATAAACCTTCCGAATGATTTATTGGTTTATTCCGACGCCCAGGTAATATGCCTTACCTGGGCATCACTACTTATCCTCAGCCCGGGTTCTCACTGAGAATCCTCATTAAGCAATACTCGGAAACTTCCGAGTCTGCGCGTTGAACATTCGGACATTTCCGAATCAAATCATGCTCTAGTGGTACGCCCCACTATCGTTTGATTCGGACAAGTCCGAAAATCTGATGCGCCGCATCAATTAATCCCGTACTTGATACGGGATCATTCTATGTTAAACCAAATTAAAAATGGTTTGGATGGTGATGATGTCATTACCATTTTCGATTCACATCCCTGATGTTAATCTGGTGGGGGAGGGTGTAACGCCTCCGCCTCTCCATAATCACCACTGACCGTATCCGGCGATACGGTCATCCTAGACGCCGCCGATAGACCAAACGGTCTATCTTATCATTCTATTTATTATTAATTATATAATAAATCCGTTACTATAAGTATCGTACGATTACTTAAGAGTCTAGTTAGTCTTTTACACCGTCGTACACACAACAGTATCCTATTTGTTCTTAAGGACTTTGCCCATAGGGCGCGTTATACGCACTGGGCTGATCTGGCATATCTGAGCCAATCCGTGTCTATCTGTGCGCAGCTGGCCAAATGGAGGGCAATTTCTTTTTCAATTCAATCCGGAATCTATTGGTGGAAAGTCTATTCAAAACAGTCTCCAAGTTCGAGTTTGCAACTCAAGTCAACTGAACACGCAGCCAGGACGCAGCCATACTTTGAGTTTGGCGCTTGGACTTCAAACATTTTTTTCTTTGTCGCGGCAGAGCGGCTTTACATGTGACATGATAAAGTTGAAAAGGTTTTTACATCGCTCTTTCGTTTGCTCTTTCTCTTCCTGTTTACCATCATCTTCAGGTTGTCTGTTCTCAAGATGTATTATTCAACAACTCCTCAACCCTCTTTGGACTGTATTGACTTAAGAATGGATTCATTGAGCTCGGTCACTCCTAAGGTGAGCTATCTCAGCCTTTTCTTCAACGAATAGTTTATTGACCTATTTTTTTTATTAGCCTTGTTGGCCTGTTGACGTCGTTTTACGCTAGTATACCGTAGTGTGCCACGCCCTAGTGCTTTCATTGATTCCTTCCCAAGGTGAGCTATGTCAAGTTTTTTTTGAGCTCGTTTATTGACCAATCTTTCTACTTCTCGTGCTTGGACAAGTGTCAGGAAGTGAACATTTCCTGACTGTGGAAATTGAGCACATGATTGCCTCAATAGTGTATTATGCATATTTTATCATGGTTGAGTCATATTGACTAGTTTCGGCTGTGGCACAATGTCTCGGAACCCGAAATGACTTGATTATATTGTTTGTACATGAGTCAAAGTGACTCGGAACATGACTCGGAATGACTTATTATGACTTTGGTATATAGTATAAATACTGCTTGAGTAGATACATTGTACCCCAGCCTTGTTATTTTGGAATTATTACCTCTGTGCAGCATAGCTGTGAACTGAACCTTGATATGAACCTTAGTTGCTAACTGTGAATATCCAGAAGCATCACCAATTACCTGCTTACAACAGAAGAATACCTGATTACCACAGAAGAACCACCTTCACCTGCTTACCACAGAAGACATCACATCTGTTCCTTCAGAATACCAGAATATTACCTGTTAACACAGAAGAACCATTGGAAACCACACTGTTAAATCAGCAACACCAAAACTCGATATTGTAGTAAATCTGCCCAATGGGCCCCTCACTATACTGTACATTGGGAAGATCCAATCGTGAATGGATCTTTACAACAAGGTGGCCTCGTTTTTAAATATCCATATCAATACTTTACCACACTGCGCTCTGTTACATACAAGTGCTTCTCAGTAGTCAGTAGTCAGTTCAATGTATATATAGTTTGTATGTAGTATCAGAGTAGTTTATAATGCAATCTAATTTGCTCAGACCATCCCGGACCATACCATCCAATCACAGTTTTGAATAATGGACCTAGTTCTGAAGTGAAGGACAGAAGAACCCAGATGACTATAGTTCACCATGGTTGAACACAGATTATCCCAGAGGAACTCATTTATATACAAAACTGATTTTCATTCCCTGTGCAGTTCTTGTCAGATAAACCCAGACAAGAACATACTGTCTGGCATATATCTGTAAATTTCTGGAAAACAGTTGATCTCGGTTGATCACCGTTAGATCACAGCTCCCAACATATTATCTCGGCCCTTCCCAGTGCGGGTTTTCACTGGGCCTGAGCCCCTCTAGCTGCATATAGAAGGTCTGTGTTTCCACTGGCCCAAACGATTGATCCGTCTGCTAGCACGACTTCAGCATCAACTATGCTGTCAGTGGCAATCCCATGATGGTTTAGCAGGTAAGTAGCTGATGCGTTCACCAGCAGTGAACCCACTCACGCCGATAAGAGGCAGGCGGCCACCAAGGGCAGTAGCATTGAGGTCTGCCATTACATCATGGGTCCAAGGTGAACGACGCTTTGCGAAGGGATGTAATTAACCTTGCGGCGTAAAGGTTGAGCAATGCATCCTCTCAAACTCCGGAGTAGATGGTATCTTACGTGTTCAAGAGCGAGAGGGATATTGTAACTTGATGAGATTGCAACGCATCTGCTCCACCTGATCGGATATCAAAGTCCAAATCGAACGCGTTAACCCATTTAATCTACAGAGCATGATGCATAACGAGACTCTGGCTCTTTAAAAGCATACTCGGCTTACCGCTACAGCCACATCGTTTGAAGTGTAAGTTGCATTGTAGTTCAAGCTGTTGGGGCTGTTACTTGTGAGGAACGGGCCATTGAAACCAACTTCATGTTCGTTGCTGCTAGTAGGTGCATTGCTTGCAGCAGCAGCACTGGAGGTGTTTCAGTAACAACGATCCATGATAATCGTGTCATAACACTTACTCTCATCCCTGTATATGCTTGGCATGGAACTAAACAACAAGTAAAAGAAGTAAAAGAAGACGTGCAGCCATGGGCGAATTGTCTGGGTATGATCCAGGCAGTGTTCAGTGGATATTTAAAGACCGTCAACTTCGCATCATTGGAACATCTAAGTATTAATAGTGAGTCAATGCCTGTCAATGCAATGCTCCCGTACTTACCGTACCTGTCAGCTACAGCGACATCGGCAGCCCTTTCTTAGGGCAATTAAATCAATGTTATGTGTGTTTGACAGTGTTTCTGTCTTGTTTCTACTTATCTTGAATCTGACGAGTCTGACACGTGAGCTCTGTAAAAAGCGATATTGATTGACACATCGACTGTAGAAGAAGGCTTTCAAATTTTCGATTTCAGCTTGGGAGATTAAGACAAGTTGTTCGGATTTACAGTCTGCCACACATTGATCACACAAGATTTTAGATTGTAGATTTAGCCTCCTAACTTCCGCTCATCATTCCCATTGATGATGAACAATCAGGTGAACAACTTAATTATCGATACGCCGAGCTTGCTGCAAAGTCTTCTCGTGCATGTGTTACTTATTTAATCGTAGCTTGAAAGTCTCGAGACTAATGAGTGCAACTTGAAGTTATTTATAATCCGCCCAGTCGACCAACTTATCTCCATAGCACCATGTCGTCTCTGCCGCCTCTGCCACCACCCAGTAATGTCGACCCTAATATTTTCCGGCTTCTCTGTAAGATCTTACCTTTACTATTGCCCTTACAAATGAGTTAACCTAGCTGGCAGCTGCGTTTCAGTACATTCAAATCATGACGCTCAGCATCCTGACATGGGAGTGAGTCTCTTCTTCGTTTACTTTGTTGGTAATGGTTAATCCTCTTGTAGGATTTTGGTTACTCTACCCAGGGAAATATTTCTTTATCGTTCCAATGGACCGAACAAGACATTACTGTTGCTGAGCTTCAGCCGCTATTACACGCTTTTTTGCTTAATTGTCGACGTTGCATTCAATCTCGTAGATGGTGCGACTCCGGATTTCTGCTATCGGATACGCTGGGTTCTACCTTTCCTGTCCACGACCATCCAATTTGCTGCCATCCCACTTCTACTGCTTCGTACATATGCAGTATGGCAAAAAAACAACCTTATAGCTGTTGTCCTTGTCATATTCTGGCTAGTTCCACTCATTGTAGGGACTTTTGTCGCTACAACATACACGGGTATTCCGTACGCGGTATTTGCGAATCTGGACGTCGTTGGTGGCTGCGGGAACGATCCCACAAATTCGATGGGTACAGTACCGTTTATCCTGAACTTGGTTGTCGATTCAGCCATTTTCCTCCTGACGCTCGGCCGTCTCTTGTTTACTCGGACGACCACCACCACATTGAGTCGTATACTCATACGTGATGGTACCATTTACTATCTAGCGGTAGTCATTGTTAACGTGGTGAACATTGTCTTCTTCCTCGCTCCGAATCTTCCTTCCCTCGCCCGACCTCTCATCGCTACCCCTGCTACCATCATTCCTGCAATCATGGTCGGCAGGTTATACTTCAACCTTACCAGTAGCTTCCTACCGGCTTATGGAACCTCTGGTTCTGGAAGTCGATCATTCCCGTTGTTTGCACCAAGGTCTACATTTGGGTCTGGAGGGACTGCACTGAGTACACGCCCACTCAATCTCAGCGCAGCCACAGACCTGTCGTCGAGAAGCGATGCATATCCCATGGCCCCGATGAATGTCAAATACACCGTTGAAGCTACTGCAGATTAGGCATCCGCAGATAGTATGGCCCCTCCAGACGCCAAAACATCATAGTGGCTTTGATTCATTTTGAACTTTTTAAAAGCAATATACTGGCACACCTCCGATTGTAAATGAAAGGGCCCTGCCCCCATCGATTCCCTCCAAACTAGTCATAGACACATCATTGGCTTTGTTCAGCCGTGACTCAACATCCCGAAGCATGGGCGAGGAGTCTGTAGGTGGGGAGGAAGGGACGGTTGTCTTTGCGGCATTTGTTTAAGAACGAAGGCGGAGGTTGATATTGATTAATCGATTCTTCATCGTTATATTATCCCCTTCTCATGTTGTCATGTTGTTGCTGCTGGAGCGCTGCGCTGATCCCTCGAGTGCTCCTCACTCGGTACTAGGTAGCGAAATGATTTTATGCAACGGGGAAGACTGGCGAAAGCCCCAAGACACGTATACTCGAACCCGTGTACGACGAGAGTTTGGGTACCAGTTTGGTAATCAATATATCAATAAGTAGGTGGGTACCGATGCTGGTATAACGACGTCGGTGAGGAGGAGGAGCTAGAGCCAGAAGGAACCGGCCTGGGATAAGAGCGGTAATGGAGAATTCCTTCTCCTCCATCTCTAGATCCCTCCCGCTGAGGCAAAGTCTGGGTACGTACACGAAACGGGACCGCGGATAGTCTTGTCCCTATCCCTGTCTTCTCTTGTTTGTGTCGCTTTCCTCTTTAAATTTCCCTTTTCACGTCTCCCACATCTCATCCTACATGCACTCTCAACTGGTCAGTGAATGTCATCCTCGAGTACTCATCAGTTTCCGCGTATCGATGTCCTGCATGAATAACGAAATGACATTACAGCCAATTTGGAAGATTGCATCAGGAGTGGGAGTAGGAACGATGGATATTGCCAAGGGTACGGAATGGTGATGGAGATCCGAGTGTGTGGCAAAGATCGTGCTCGGGCTGGTCTGCAAAGAGGATGAAAGGAGGGCTGGTAATGTGATCTTTGAGGTGATATTACAGGATATGGATAGGAAAATGAAAGGATAGAAAGGAAAAGAAAAGAGTACTCACTTTTCCTCTCTTCTCCCTCTCGCTCTCCTCCCTGAAAATGGAAGAGGAGAGTAATGGCTAGGGAACGGGTGGGTCGACCCAGCAATAGGTAGGTACGAGTCTGAAGCAGAAGCGGTGTCCACGTCACTTACCGAGGGATTCATGCTTCAGTCGAGCGGCGAGGCTGGAGATGGCTTAAATTTTAATTAGAGCATTTGCATTAAGTAGGATTGGAGTTGTTGGGTTCAGGCTATCACAAGGAAGGAAGCGCAGGAGAAGCATTGTAGCGTTGACGAAAATAGTGTGCGAGGTTCAACAAAAAGAGTGAGATAGCCGTAAATTCTTCGTTCATACAGATCACGTGGAAGAAGAATCGAGCTTCTTTGGCCTTGTTCTTGATCCAAAGACTAAGTTCAAATCTAAATATTTCCTTGTAACTGTGCCGAAGGAACCGGATAAGCTCTAATGGCAGGCGAGACGTAGAATTGAGTACCGGCTGGTTGTTAACAAATGAGCGGCTAATTGTGTTCAAATGTTAGGGCCTTAGCCCACGTCTGTACACGCCCAAGTACTTGGGACTTGATTGATGGCGCTTAATGACCTTAATCCCGTTCTATCCCGAGAATCAATACAAATACTGTATGTACGAGAGAAAATTTGGCCCGTACTTACTGTTACTACAAGTTTTGGAAGTTGCTAGTCCTAGTAAGATCTGAGTAGGACTGTGCATTATCACAGGGAAGAAAATTCCAAGAAAAAAACAGTAATATTTCTCATTCAGAGTCATCCGCTTCAAAATCACTCAGGCTCCAGTGGTTCACTAGCACCACTGGCTCTTTCTTGTTCCTTGAGAATAATTTTGAGAAAAATTAGTAGTATTTTTACATTCCACTAAGTATTACCATCTGAACTAAGTATCCGAGCCGCGCGGTTATCTAGAAAAAATAAAACTATTGCGGGAGGGACTTGAACTTGGACACGTCTTTGAGCAAAAAGTCGAACATATAGCATTAACCACTTAGCCATCAGCATTTTCTTATACTTTATCGTTACAAAATCTTGAATAGTTCGGGTACCGGCCGGTAAATGGATTCTTCTGCCGCTGCCGATTTGTGAAATCTTGAAAACGATTGGCTAGGTCCTAAGTCAGATGCCGTAAAACGACTTAGGACTAAATGGCTTCGTTCGGGACGCACCGGCAACTTAGAATCAACTTGATTGTATGCATAGCGAGTTGAGTTTAAGCTAAGAAATGCATTTTCAGTGGAAAAATGGTGTACAGGTGACGAAGGTATATCTATATAATCTCTCTCTCTTTTCTTTTTTTTTCTCTTTCCCCAACTTGAAAAAACTTGATTTCCACGGCGCATGTACAGACTTAGGACATGAGCCAATGTTAGTTCTCAGACTCATCTTTGTGTAATAAAACCTTCTTTCTTCCTTCCAAAAACCACAAATTTGGACAAGCAACTTGAGTGTTTTCGAATTGAGTACCGGTCGGTTGCTATGTAACGAGCACTATTTTACTGTTCAGAATTGTGGGGACCAGACCGCCTATGATCCTGGTGGCTGTCCTACATCGATAGGCTCGTTTGCTACCATCTCACCTGGATGAGTCTGGATTTTTTCCATTTGATTAGCAGCTTTGAAATCTCGTAGTACATCCATTTGTTGCTTTGCTTTCCATTACTTCGTCGCGCGCAGAATAGGTATGGTAAGGCGTAGCTATACAGTGGAGGTATTTGTTGGAGTTGTCAGAGCGGGATGTGAGGCAAGATGAACGTCAGTAAGGTAATGGTATTATGGGAAGATTCTGTAGACTTAGGGATATCGTGTCAATAACTCTCATGGAACGTGCTCAGTGGGCTTTCAAAAAGTATACCTCGTATTTCACCATTCGCGTCTCACGCGTACCAAGCACCATCTCGAGATAAAAGATAAGCGCTTAAGCTCCTTATGTGATGGCATCCAATTGAATGATTAACAACCCAATCATGATGCGTAGGTCGAACCCCTCACTGTTAGCTTTTCCGTGAGGTATCGTATCAAGATTCTAGTAGGCCCTTGCCGCCCCCCACCGAGTCCCTCCAAACAAGCCAAAATCACATATCGTTCATCTTCTTCAGCCGCGTCTCAAAATCCGACGCAGAGCTAAGCATGGGTGGAGGGGTATGTTAATGAGAAGGAGGGGATGACAGGTTCACCTTCTTCCTCTTGTGCCGCTGCTGCTGCTGCCGCACCTCTTGAGGATCTCTCCCTCACAAAATAACATTCCATAGCGGCGATGGCGGTGGGAGAGCCCTTAGAGCAGCACCTATATTCGAACCCATATAGGACGAGCGTTTGGGAATCAGTAAGGAGGGGATGAGGTCGTTCTGGTCTAGAAGGACGGGTTAGTGATGTGTTCTCGGAAGGGATATCAAGGGGTAGCAATAGAGGAAAGAAAAACTCACATCTTCTCTCACACGCTGACTCTCCCTTCCTCTACTTCTATCGCTATCCCCGCAAAAACTTCTCTATTCCTACACTGTTCACCCCACTAACCCCTTGTACTCTCCTTAACAGACGATGTCCTCCCTATACTCCTCGTTGGCGGCGAATACTGATGCTCAAACAACGAGGAGTATTGTAAGCGCAGGGAAACCGGGACTGCAATTATAGGGTAGTCATAGGACCCGCAGACTCCAGTACCCGCGAAACCCACACCCGTAACCGCATAACTAGGACCAGAACTACTAGTGCGTTCTAAATTCAATGGCCTGGCTAGGTTCGCCAACCCCGAAAGCGGAGAGGGGGATGTAGGTAGTTGAATGTCGAGTCAGATGGGAACAGCTAGGACACGCGACAGGGACCAGTAATCCCGCTTGTAGGACGAAAAAATCTCGTGGAAGTGCTGATAACGACACTGTTTGATTTAAATAGGTTGAGAGCCGGGCGATATAAATACATCTCCACTGGAGAGGATAGCGTTGTTGTGGTGGTTGTTTGAGCGGATGTGCCGGTTCCAGCAATAGCAGAGGAGAAGTCGGAAGTGGATCGCCGGGGAAGGAGTGGGTCGAGGTTCTAGCGCTAGCGATAACTGGTAGGTATGAGTCTGACGTGGTATGGGATTAGGACTCTTTGGGTGACTGCCGGTCCATGAAGATACCTGTGTCCTCCACCTGCAAATCCCGTTGTTGGTTATCGTTGACGTTGATCCTTCGATCCTTCACCGAGGGTAGGTAAACTCGAATTCCTCGCCATGTGCATCGACATGAATCTCGAGCTCCGTCTCCATCTCTTCGATTCTGAAGTTTAAAAAAGTGAGATACATAAACGTGAGTGCTGAAATAGATATGACGTTGGATAGGATGGGCTCAGTGGGAGGGGAGTCACGCTTGCATCATCTATGGCGAAACCAGTATCCGCACTTGCATGCCTACGGCGGCTGTTCTGTTGTGCCTCCCGATCCTGAAAGATTCGGACAGTTCCCATGCTGGCGAAACGTGGACAAGAGAGAACAGTGAAAGGAAGAGGGTCGCTGCCGCTGCAGGAGCCTGAAAAGATTAACGTTTATTTGATGTTAGCGTGTCTTTTTCTCAGATAACAGTAAAGACGTACCTTATAATATACATCAATAAACGTATCCAATCTCTGACACCCAATGAGCGAGATGGATATACGGCGTCCCACGGACAAGAACGAGAGGAAAAGTGGGAAGAAAGAGTGTTGATCTGACTAGACGCGCACACGCGTACTCGGATCATGTAGAAGAATCGGTCCGAATAGAAAATTGATGCGTGATACGGCGCTCAGACCGTAATTTGAACTTCATCATTGTACTGGCTATCCTGCGGATACAATGTTTGGATTTTGAAGGTCTTTCGGGGAGTATGTTATCCGGACAAAACTGGAAATATGGCTATCACTTTCTCTGTTCCTTCGACATTTTACTCTCCATTCACACGACACGAAAATCTCGTTTCTCATCAGGTTCCATTCCTCATCCATGTGTGTAGGTTAAACGTCCGGGAGCGAAGGACATTGGAAGGACAGAGACCCGTTATTTTTACCCCCTCGAGCATGAATGATTTACGGAGCTTCATTTTCGCAAAGGGTTGTCTGAGCATGGCGTACACATGGCTTACGCGTGCATGAAGTTCCGGGTTAGGTACCATGCAGACTCGGTTATAGACATGTTTGTTTATAGCTGGCAGTGGAGGTACATCAAATGCGATGGATCACGCAAAACGGGAATACACTTTAAGCGCCGGATGAGTTCCGTGAAAATCCTCGGCAGGCAAACTTAAAAAAAAGTTTTGAGGTTCCGATGTCAAGGTATAAAATCTAGGTGTGTGCACCTGCATCCATCTAATTCGCTTTGGATGACAGAAGTACTTCAAGTCCTCGACCAACAACTACCTTCATATTCCCCGTCACGTTCTCCCCCTTCCTATACACCACAGGCTCTCGCTGGAGAGGCAACGCTTGCTCAAACAAGTCGTTTCCATTCAATCTCAACCTCGCATCCAACAGGCACTTTCACTAAACATGTTGGTGAAATCAGTATAACTCTGTCTGAACAGGACCAGGATGTGGACATCCCCTCGTATGGTCGTCATGGTGTCCTTTCGGGGAATATCAATCTGGATCCCTCGATCAAAGTAGAAGATATCATAGAAGTTGTCTTTAAAGTAGGTCTCCTAGTTGCATCTTTCGTGTCTGTGCATATTTTGACGTGCAAGATCTGATATAGGTGGAAGGAAGAATCAAATTAACCATATCCAGTTCAAATACGGTATCGAAAACAATAAAAGTTATCAATGAGCAATATGATTTGTGGTCGTGTAAAGCATCCCACTTCGATCTAAGCGGCTCTACTACTGCTTGTCCGATGAATATTCCATTCTCGACTGTTTTACCTACCACTTTCAAGTTCAAAGACGGAGACCGAGAGTTTCCGTTACCACCGTCTTACGAGGTCAACTTTACCGGTTTGTCAGAGTTCTAATATGCGTTAAGACATGTTTGACTTACGAGAGATTATAGGTATGCCTGGGCTGTATGCTAAATGCACCTATGCCATTTGTGGTATTGTGAAGATACACGGGTCGTTATGGGACCATAAGAAAATGTATGTTATTTTTCCTGAATGAAGGGTATTTCATTGATACCATTCTTTTTCTATCCAGAGTATCAACACCATTCATTTACCGACCCCGAACACATCCACGCCAGCCTATCGTTACCACTAGTTTTCTTTCGAGCGTCAAATCTTTGCCTGAGGAATGGTTTCAAGCTACTTCGTTACTCAAACCAAGACCGGGCACCAATCCGAGTCTTGGGTCGCTGAACGTCAATGTAAGTCTAAATCTATCTCTCTTACATACATAAATATCAATAATCTGGATACAAATATGTAGTTCTTCCTTCCTGCTGTCCGAACCTTTGGTCTCCGTGATAGCATCCCCTATCACATTCAAATTTCTGGATCGATATCCTCTCTCAAAGAATTCCACTCTAACGTGCAATACAACTTGGATTCGGAATCACTGTCTTCATCTCCCTTGCGTTCACGGTCCAACAACCTGACACTGACAATGAGCGTCTCTCTCCGTCGTCAGGTACGAGTAGACGTGAAGAGTCAGTCGGTGCGGAAAGGCTCTCTTATTGGGACTGGGACCCTCAACGCAGTAGCTCCTCCGATTGAGCTTGATCCGACCTTACATTCTTTGCAGGAGATGACTCTCGATTGGGAGGGCACTGGTGAGTTGCCATAAACTCGTCAGAAGAATCTATGCTAACTTCGAGTTTTTTATAGTGCGGTGCCGCCCTGAAATTTGTGTGGGACATTTTGATGCAAGAAATCTTTCTGCCACTGTGCGTATCTTGATTTGAACGTTTTTGACAGTGATAGATAACTCATGGCACTTATCTGTCCCTCTGTAGGATTTCTTGATGTTTTCTATACAACCAAAAACCACCCATCGCGTATTCGACCCATTACAAATAATTGTCCCTATATCCCTGGTTACTGATACCTGGGTTGAGCATTAACATTTCCTTGATTCTTTTCTATGCATTGTCATTTTGCTATCGCTTTCCTTGCATCTTTTATTTTTATTTTTGTAACTCATTTCCTTATAAAGACGATTAAGGCTCTATATTTCATGCTATCAAAAACAATATCTAGAGCTCAAGTCACACCGCCATTACCTCCGCTTCCGTCAGAGGGAAGCCTACTGAGAAAGGCTAAACTTTGGATATCATTTCAGATGACATCCGAAGTATTTTGTTTCGGCGCCTCTGAAATGGAAAAACCAATTCAGTTTCTCCATTTCAGGCAACGCAAAATTCAACATTTCAGAGAATATCCAGATTCCAAATTGATGTCCAAAGTATTGAACTTCCCACCGAGCTTCCGTCTGATGGAAGTGGAGGTAATGGCGGTGTGAGTAGAAGGAATCTTTTCCTATCACATTGATCTATGAATTTTCGGATTCTCTCTCTTGTCCGTACTTATATACAAATGTCTGTGAGTACACTGCAGTTTCACAACCCTGTGACAGTGCGAGGGTGTAGGCCTACAGGACCCACACCCTCCCACTTCCCACAAAGTGGTGTGTGACTACAAGGGGCATGCATAAACCCACCCTGGTTTTTTTGAGCTCCCACATCTCAGCCACCTGCCACACTGGATTATCCCCACATCATTCCATATGCTTGATACACTGATAGGCTTTGGTACCGGTAGAAATTTTACATTCACACTAATGTACAATGTAGAACATCTTTATTTCGATATAAAAAAGCTTCAATGTACTCAGATTAAGTATACTGTAATTATTATGGAAGAACTTGGGAAGAACTTAAGGAGGCGAAGTACTGTACTATTACGACCGATATGTAGCGTTATCATCAAGTTACTATCTAATTTCAGGTGTTCATCAGTTCAGCCCTATGCGTTATGCGTTACGCATATGGTGTTCAGTTCAATTTGCCGCCACCAAAGGCATCCAAATTTTTTTTTTTCATTCTACTGTTGATGGCTACAGGTAGACTACAGGTCTACCATCAATCAAATTTTACCACTCCTGCGGAATATAGCAAGTTGGAAGGGACAAATAATTGTATGCTAAGGTTATAATCGTTATCGTATCCGAACACAAGGAAATTTTGATTTCTATGTACCTAAATTGCAAAAATTTAGTAGCGTTATGATTTGGAAAATGATTAGTTCAGACCCTAGCGTTATGTGTTACGAATCCGGGAATCAATGAGTTCAGAGGGGGTGCGTTATGCGTTACTGAACTATCGATCGTAATAAGTAGTACAGTATGGTGACGCAAAACTTTGACTCTACTATGGGGGTGTAGGGAGGCAATAGAGTGGATCACCGTGACAAGAATTTTGAATCCTGACTTAGCAACCAAAGCCAATTTGACTGTGACTTCAATAAAAATTTACAATTTTTAAGCTCTTTTACAATATTTTGAAGCCTTGGTTCTTTGGTCACGGTTCTGGGGCTGGCATCCTCCGTGACCATGACCAGCCAAAAATTAGGCAACGCAACGGGATACGCCGTGACCGTAACCGTTGCCTCCCTACACCCTCATACACTATAGTATTACTAGTAATTTCCTACTCAGAAGGACTTGTATCAACTGGAAGAGTATGATAATGAGAATGGCAGTGTAAGTGATGAGGAGAAATGAGTGTGGATGTCAAGTTGGCAGTGATTTTGAATATTGGATTCATTTTATACAAGTTGTAGAGTAAGAGACTGTACATACCTCAAGATAAGTATCCCATTGCTCATTGGAAGCTTGAACATGATGATTAGGTATCAGAGTCCAAGCCCCAGCCAGGAAGGTTAGCAAGCTTCTTGAAGATGGTGCATTCATGTTTAAGCTTAAACAATGTTAAGTTACATTGAACCGGCAAGAATTAAGTGCATAGCCTGTTCTAATGACCTGGATCCCAAACAGTCCTTATGTAGGAATTTGGACTGGAATATTTGCAAGTGCCTCCGTGTACAAACTTGGACTGACTCACATGGACTGGAGTCATAGTGTGTCAATATTGCATTGACTCATTTGTAGTACATAGTTACTGTGCATTGAGTCATTGACTGTGTAATGATTCTAAATGACTCATAATGACTTTACATGACTTGCCTGGACTTAAAGCAAGTCAATTCCCTTATGTAGTGTAGTATACAATTATCTAGTACTTGCGAGTGTGGGCCATCGCGCAGGGCGCGTGGCAGGTACGAGTCCTGTAAAATGCTGGTTATCATTTAAATAGATACTATATTTTGCAGTATGCAGCAGCAGAAGGCTGGTATGTATCTGGTTCCAGTGACATTTCTGATACACAAGTTACACTCCCTTATTGGCACTGAGATGCACAGGTAGAATATCGCTCTCATCGCCATTCACAATTCCAACGCTGGAAACTGTGGAATTGTGAGGATGTGACATGGTGATGATCCAAGTGTATGACGAACCGGACACAGGGATGTAAAGCACAATCCGATAAGACTTGAGAATTAGTAAAGTTCAGGGAACAGTCGGGTGTTTGTTTGTCCCAAATTGAGCACATAGAATAAAACAAAAAGATGGTACACCAGAAAGCTTTACGTTGGCTTCAATTCTACCTCAAACATTGCTAAAAGTAACCAGGCCATTTCTAATCGAGAATTGAGCTTTGGAGGACATGGAATGAAAATAGTTCACACTTGTTCACAATGGCTCTATTGGAGCTCTTCAACTACGTCAAAATAGATTTCATTATTGTTGTATCGCATGCCAGTTTTTCACCAAGATAGTGGAGAAGAAAATGGGCCCGCTGCGGCCCCAGCACCAAATCCAGAATTGATAGTAGAATTGAAATTTGTACCAGTGACATTTCGGAGTGGCTTGTTGAGCAAAGAAGGCGGAATAACAATGTCACAGAGCGCATTGGAGTATGTAGTGAGAAAATGGCCTCCTGCATCCAGTGTTTCTTCAAACAGCTGATAACACCTCTATAAGCGGACACGTCGATGAAAAAGGCTCAATTCATATTTGGCACACAATATCAAAGTTATCCTTGAGGGTAGCAGCAGACACTGTTCCAAGATATTCTCGTAATGTATCGATAAAAGTTTGCAGAAAAGCAAAAGCAAACAACGGGTCCACTGTTCAGGATGAGAGCGAGTTCATTCCAGAGAAAACTATCACTCACCGTCGCCACTGATAGGACACAGAAATCTCATATCTCCGACCTCAACGTGACAGCATGCACTTGGATTTGCAGAATTGTAAGGTGCCACGTATATCACTGGGTCAACGTCTTCAGAACAATCTGCCTTTTGCAGAGCATTATTTACAGCGTCGATGTGCAAGAGCAGGTAAACTGTGGTACTAGACCGAAATCCAGACTGTATGAGTCGGTTCCACGATAATTCTTGACCCGCCTTGCCCAAGAAATGGACCAAGAACTGTTGAGAGGTGGAGGGTGGGCGACTGGGTGGGGGAGGCCGTGAACTCATAGACATTTGCAACCGCCACTGGTATGCCTTGTCGTCGGTGAGATTGCGTTCAGTCTGAGATGGGACCGATGCTCGAGGATTACTGTTGCTAATTCCACGTTTTTCATTGTATGTGCGCAACCTGGTCACAGCTGTCATCATGAACCGACCTGTATTTTTTTGGTAAATTTCTGCCTAATGAGTTTGTAGATACATACCACTTTTACGCGGCAGTTTTCATTGTCGTCGAGGGAATATTTGCTGTCCAAGTAATAGCTCGGGATCTTTCACGTTCCGCATTTCTTTGTACCTCTGTATTTCACAGCATTCACCGCAAGATGGGAACAATTTCAGCGATTTACCCATTGCACACAAATCTTTTCTGTGCTTGGGAAAGTACCCCGCATACTGCATCCAGATGAAAACCCAAGGTTAGCGCATGGCGAAAGTTGCCCCGAAACGAAAAAAACGAGAAACTGAATTGATTTAATAATGGAATGTCGAGGAGCTGTAAGTTGGACAAATTGAAAGTTTAAGGGCAAAGCAAAGGTCACATGGCAAACGCTTTGACATCCCAAATATATCGAAACTAATCTCCTTATTAGGTCAACCGGATTTAGACAAGATGAAGCCTAATTTGGACAAATTCTCACGCGAAACCCGCCATAAGGACGAGCCTTCATTACATTCAGGACTCGTAATATAAGTACCTAGTTTTATGGAATGAGACTCCATCGGGTTGTTGACCCAGGGCTTTACCCATCTCTACCCTCTGGTGTGCTTTTGTCCCCACATTTGGAGGATGAGCGTAGCTTGTATCTGAGTTTTTCCCCCTTTACAACAACACCTTACATTCTTTCCGCCCCTCCACTTGTTAATTCACTGTTTTTCAGCTTTCAGAGCTGGGTCATGCCACCCTCCATTATTGGTTGCGTATCCTTCAGCCTTTTGATCCAAGGTGTCAAACATGGTCCTGCCATCCTCAACAGACCAGACAGCGCGCGCCGTGTGCTTCCTTGTATATCAGCCAAAGCTGCAGGGGGTGGAAGTAAGGTTAAAGAGACACGAAAAGAACAACTGATCAATGTAGTCACATAAGTCACTGTCTATTTGTCTAGTTAACAGTATTGTACGTTACTTAATTTGCAGAACATGACGATCTGTGATATTATGAAGAGGAAATTTGCAAAAAAAAAAAAAAAAAAGCTTATCTATCAACTGATTTGGCGGGGAAGGTTTTAGCGTATCATATTGAGTCGCGGGAGCCGAACGGGGTCTTACATTTCTTCGCTACGTAGTTACACTGACTTACACAAATTGATTTACATTAACGGGTACCTCAGATTGAATATAGTTGTTTACTGCAACTGAGATTGATTTACCTTAACATGTTAGAATTTCGCAGGTTATATGGCTGAGTTTGATAATGCATCAACACTCTAACGTCGAACAGATATCAAAAATGCGGATAAGAGAGTCGTCGCTTGAGAAGATGCTCAGGCTTGAATTGTATGCTGCAGTACTCATATCATCGCGGTGCTCAACTTTTGAAGATACCTGTCCAAGGTTGCAGTCACAGAGGGGCAAAATGGCTATCATACCCGCTAGTTGCATAGCCAGATAAGTGTTCAAAGGGAGCCGTTGATAAGCGTGTCGACCAAAACCAACGACGTGACTTGTGACTGACTTGACATTGACAAAGGTTCCGTTGAGTTGACTGCCGAGTAACTGTGCAGCAGAGATGTGTCATACCCAAAGCCATGCTGGCTGAATTATTGGGTCAGAGTCCAGACAATAGCATTTTCATAATTATTCTTGATACATTCTCTTTTGTAGGAAGAGATAATCCTAAAATTTATGCCCTTAATTTTGCCTTAATTTAACCACTTTTAAGTTATTGCTATACTTATTTGTGTCCTGACAAGCTCGTGTAAGTATGCAAACAATGACGCAAAGCAAGGCTGTACTATGCTTCAACTTTTCTGATCTATCCCACAATTTGGGCGCAAAGCCAAACCAATGAAAGAGGACAGTGGGCTATGGCTGTTCCAAGTTATATCAATCCAATCAACTCTCAGAGGGCCAGCAGTAAAGTCTCGTAACATCCATTTGGATCCAATATATGGAAAGTTCGGAGGTGCAGTTGTGGACATCTTGCACGCTCAAGATGCACATGCAACCTGAATCATTTATGGAGAGATGGAGAGATGCTGAATGATTGAATATATTTGGAACAGATTAAAGATCTCATCAGGATATATTATGATGCTCTTTGCGGTTCTATAAAGGTCACTGAAACACTCCAAACAATCAATCATTTCCGCAACCCATGGGCACTCTCGGTCCTACTCTCGGTGCTTTTGAACTCGGAATCTCCATTGCCACCTTTCTGTTCGGGATTGCGACACTACAAATGTTTCTTTATTTCCGAAACTTTCCTAAAGAAAAAAAATTAGTCAAATTCATTGTCAGTGATCTGATCTTAATATATCTTTGTGCAGTTATCGCATGCTGATCGGTATTTTCACCTACCTCTACAGATTAGCTTAATTGGGCGAGTGCTTAGCGGAATGTTAGCTCAAATCTGTAAGGTCTAAACTTACTAGATTTCTATATCCAGACTGTGCCTTCTTGGGGAGATTGTCAGCAGCCTCTATTACATTTATACTGTTACAGTTACAGGATTTGGCCAGTTTGCACTGGTAGCCGAGACCTCGGTCAGTATGGCAGGAACTATTGCTTGTGGAGCAACAATTGATCTGTTGGCTCAGGTATGTCACCGTATGTGTTCAAGCATGCTATATGTATGATGTTACATATAGATGGCAGCATATCTAATTTACTAAGCTCATTTCTTGTAGCTTCTCTTCATCCTTCGTGTCCAGAAACTTTCGCAATTTCCGAAAAGCGCATTCATATTGCCTTGGATAGCTGTTACTGCACGTGAAGCCATCAGCTTATCCATTGCAGTTCTAATAACCCAAGTTGCCTTGCTTCATGAATTTATTGAGACATATTCTTGGCTGTTGACACTTGCTTTGTCACTGGGTATGGCAATTGACGTCGGAGTGTGCATGTCACTATGTGTCCTTCTGTATATTAAACGTTCTCAGACTCCGATTGCAAAGTAAGCAAACTATGTTTACTTCCAAAATTCTGAGTAATTTCCCACCCACAATGTAGAACAGCCAAACTTCTGGAACGCATCATATTTTTTTCGCTGAGTATGTGTATTGAATCTCTCTCAGTGACTCAGCTGAGCTGCTTATTATTTATCTACAGCGACGGGCCTTCTTCCGAGGTATCTTGTCTGATTTACTCTCAGAGCTATCTAAAATCAATTAATTTTCGTTAGTGTCATATCTCTGTCTTTGGTGATTTCTGTGAGCACATTGGTACCTACTGCGTCATTTTAACCAAACCGTTTTCCGCTCAGTACGAGCTTCTTCCAAGTGCCCGTGAGTCATATATCGGTCATATATGATATGATATCCCTTCAAGCAGACTTTCTAATAAACTATGCAGTTGTGTGGGCCGCTCTGTATCTCATCTTGCCGCAGGGTAACTTGATCTGGCTTTGGTTTCTGATTCTGACCAAGTTTCTTACCACCGCTGTTTAGTTTATGCCAACTCAATTCTATTTTCGTAAGCACTCATTGTACACTCCCCCAAGCACACTCATCTCCTCGGATTTATAGACTCAATACGCGGCGAAGTGCACAGTCCGGTCATGGGACAAGTGGGCCAAACATAATAGAACTCCCTACTATCATTTGCAATATGGAGACTCTAGTTGAACACCATCGAGAGCACCCAACTACAATTACATACGCAAGTTCAGCTGTAAGTGTTCTGATATAGATTTTTCCCTGTTTTAAAATGATTTCTTTTTATAGCCGGACTTTAGTACAGTAAAAGAGACTCGTCAGGCCCATCCTGACGCCAATTATGACTACAAGCATTAAAAAAGCTCAAGGACCAAGAGAGAGATGGATTTGAGGGATGCCAATGAATGCCAGCGCTGGCAGCGAGTTTATTAAATAGTGGTAATATGAGAATTCTGTAGGAATATTGTGTCTAAATAGTAGGGGGTCGTCTAAACACGCACCGCACTAATACTTGGACATCTGGCAATCTCAATTGCAGTATATTTTTTACTGGTGAGGATATCCTTCCTCTAGCATTATTTTTCTCTTTCTCTCTCAAGGTCCGATGACCGCCATTGCTACTACTTACCATGTTTCTGAGATGCTACACCACATGACAGTCAATAATCCTAATCGAATAATTGATAATTACTACCAACGATCCATTTACTTGTTCAATAACCATTGAGATAAGGGTAGGGGGTAAGAAGCAAAAAAAACAGTCAAGATAGCAAATAGGAATAAGAACGATAAGGCAAATGATAGTCCATAATCCTAATCAAATGATAGTTAATAATTACTAACAAATATCCGTACGTTTCAGCGCAATTACTTCCTATAACTGAGCATTGAGATAGGGGTAGGGGGTAAGGGTACTCAGCGTGCCGTCCGTTCACTCCAGATGGTAAAACAAGCCATGTCATGCCCACATACCAGTTCGTCTAAGTTCATCTATGCGTATATACTAAGCACGCACAAGACATAAAATAATAGCCGCCTCCATCCGGAAAGTGGTACCCTCACTAAATCGAACCCAACACCGCGGGTGGGCTCGAGAACAATGAGAACGGGGAGAATGGAGGGACCAGTGGCAAGAGTCGCTAGGGTAGAGTGGTGAACCTCGACCCTGGCCCCGAGGTGGATCCTCTTCACTACGCAACGAAACAACAATCCTTAGCGCAAGACGGCAGGGAGAGCCCAAGCCGCAGCACCTATATTCGAACCCATATAGAACGAACGTTCGGGTATCAGTTTGGGTATTGATAAGCAGATTGTGGATGAGGAACCTGAGGGAGAACCCGATTCGGAAGAAAAACCAAGAGGACAAACTAGTGCAAATGCCGCAGTTGGACTTGGCAAAAGCGGCGTTGGAGGAGGTGAAGGAGGTGACAAAGGAGCGTGTAACGCTTCCGCCTCTGACTGTAATTCCGAAGTGTCTACTGGTAGTGGGTCTCCAAGGGCTCTGAGAGCGACAGTGAAGGAGTCTCTTCTACAAGTTTCTCGCGTTTCCTTGGATCCTTCTTGCAAAAGCGGAGTCTGGATGAGCTGAGAGGCAACAGATCATCTTGTCACTATCTTCTCTGTCCTCCCTCATTCCGTCTACATCCCACATCAGTACCTCCTCCCACATTACCCCTTTCCGTGCCCTCGACTCGCCTGCGCAGTGAATATCCTCAAGCACCTATTAAGAAATTTCTGTTTATCAATGTTCTGCATGAACAGCAATACCTTATCGAGGTCAATTTGGAATTGCAAGAGCAGCATCAGGAGTGGACGTGGGCGGAGGAATGATGGGTATTACCAGGGGTACAGGTACGGGTATGAGTATGGGGACTTCCTTGTAGATCTGAATCTGTGGTAAAGATCAGACTTGTCTGAGGAGATGACAAAATAATGAAGGAAGGACGAGTCAATAATATAATTGCCGATGCGGTATAAGGTGGACAGCGATAGTGAAAGGGAAGAATAAAAAAGAAAGAAATACTCACATCGTCTCTCACACGAATGCCCTCCACGCCTTCTCCCTCTCACTCGCTCCACTCCTCCCACCCCCGTCACTATCCGGTCCTCTGCTTCCTACCCCGCCACTATTCGCTCCAATACACTAACTTTCGTCCCACTAGGTCTTCCCCTTGTACTCCCTCTAGCAGGCGACGTACTACCCACTATACAACCACTCGCAGACAAAGAATTAGAACTGCAATTCCTGGAGTAGTGCCCAGATCCGTACCCATACTGGTATAGGTATAGGTAGTCGTGTTGACAGCCCGAACCGATATTGGTATCCATATTTATACCCGCAGCGATAAGACAACAAGACCAGTGCTAGTCTCAGTACCAATACCAATGGTGAGCAGTGAGCCAGATAGGCCAGATACATAGCCACTATACACGCGAGGGTGAAGATCCAGTGATCCTGCTCATAGGACGAGAAGCGCTAGAGGTACTGGTGCTGATATCAAAAGTATTGGGTTGGGATCGGAACAACTCGGAAGCATTGGTTGTTTGCTGGAGCGGACGCGCAAGTTCCGGCAATACAAGAGAGGAAAAGGACAGGACGGGAATTGGGAAGGGATGAGACGACGTTCCAGCAATAGCTGGTAGATACGAGTCCGAAGCGGTGCCTGCAGTATTACTACTGAGGGATTCGGGACGTGGAGGTGGTTGTTGTGGCATGTGTGATTGAAAGGATAGGGTGGGTAAGAGGATTGCAGGTGTGAGTAGTGATGTAATTGGAGGGCGTACGCAAATGCGAGTGCGGTCTTTCGGTGTAGACTTGAGCACCTTGGTGGTGTCTATTGACATGAATCTCGAGCCGATAGGGTGTTGGCTGGCAGAGCAAGATGATCGCGTCGGAGCTAGCCTGGTCCACACCTGCACGCCTCGTCCGTCCATTCTCCTGGCTCTGAAACGTGGAGAAGAGAGTCAAGTGAACGTATGAGGGTCGAGTGGGAGGCAATGCTGGAGCTTAGTTAAGATTGGGATCAGTCTTTGTTTTTCTCGCATAACAGTAAAGACGAACCTTATAATATAAATCAAGAGACCCGCTGGTCCCATTGTCTGACAGAAACACTAACAGTCTAACGACACTGTTCAGAATTGAGAATTTTTTGTGGAACATATCCACGTATTGACATCATAAGGACAACAGTAGAGGTGCACGAGCGCTTGAGCTCTTGATCCCTAGGAAGGCTAGGCGAGATGTCGACAAAAAGTGCTTCCAGGAAGTAGTAACGAAGAAAGCGAAATTCTGGTTAGACGCGTGTGGCACGTGTTACATAAATATGTCCTCTCCTCTGAAAAATTGCTCACGCCGAGGGTCGGCTTAGGTATATAACCCAAATGTCGCTTATGCTGAGCCAGGGTTTCAATTCCCAGCTGTGCAATGCATGAATATTACTCAGATTCTCTATTTCTGAGAGTCAAAGTATAAATTTTTTCGCCTCCAGCACTGTTAAATGTACAAACAATCTATAAGTAGTACTTTACAGTGTTTACAAATAGTGCTGACAATATCCTCTAGGAGTGTGGCTTGCCGTGTGTAGTAGGTAAAAACCTTGTAAAAACATAGCCTAAGCGTATAAAAAATTCGCGCTAACGCGCGAAGCCAGGAATATATGTTTATGCAAGTTATTAAGTTTAATGGGCTGGTCAAACAAGCTTTAAGCATGTTCCGTGTTTCTTTGTTGCATTTCTAGAGATTTTCGGAGCTAAAATGTACATTTATTGAGTGTACTATTTAGCTAAAGCTTAACAACTGGTTTCCCAAGGGTTTATTGAGCTGGAATTGCAGGAATTGAGCTCAAAGTTGCCCGTCGGAACGATTAAACACGGGCGCTTATCCGTTCACATGACTGATCGGTGCTTTCGGACTCAGAAAGGTCGATCGGTCATAATCGGTCAGAAAAGGTCAGGCGTGGGAACCCTTGGTGTGCGCAAGTAGCCTCTCCTCTCGGCTTGTTCTTCAACTTGGTCCGAATCTGCATGTTGGCTGCCTAGCCTATAGACAATGGTGGGATAGTCAAAACTCTAAGGCTGTCTGGAGGGTAGTGTTTATATATTATTGCGAAACTGTGGCCTCTACCAGGCCTGCCCCAAGGGGGGTCCGGGCCGTGAATCCGTGATATCGGGTTGGTCGGTCGGTGTCTTGGTGAGGGCCTTAAAAAATTTCACACCAGGATTTTTGAGGGATGTATGCACTGTTGAAGCACTGTCAACCCTTCAGAATATTGCAACTTAAGCCCACCAAGCTGGGAGAATGGATGTTGAGGCTATATTGAGGACATCTTCTCACATACAGGCTGGACCAAGGCTGGAGATTCAAGCCTGAAGTCAAATATACCTATGTAATCTTACCTTATCAAATATTATGAAAGACAGTCTAATCTACATAGATAGTTGCAAGCTCGAAATTAGCGGTCTTCATAGCTATGTCACGGTATTGGCCATTAGGATACAGATATTTTGAGTGTTTGTGGTTCATGGTGAAAGTGAGCACTTCCGTGGAATGGCAACGTAACACCAGCTTTGACCTACGTGGGAGAAAAATTCCCAATATAGTAGATTACATAAGCTTTTCGGTCGGTCGGTTTCTCAGCTTGGGTCTTAAAAAAAATATTGACCCGATGCAACGGATTCACCACCCGAGCCCCCTTGGCCTGCCCAAGAGCTTGCCGGACAGTCACGCTTTTTAGAGCCTGTTCCGCTGCCTGCGAGCACTTTACTCAGAAATGGAAAAACACTCTGGCCTATGGTGTGAAGCACCTTGGGCATGTTTTACTGTGCAAGATTTGAGGCCAAAGTTCTTTGCAGCTGCCGCTGCTTGTTTAGCACGTTGCTTCTGGCGGTGGGGAACATAGAAATGTGATGTACCTGACATGGTATTACACATTCAGCTATATCCGGTACCAATTGAGTTTCCAAGACATAGGAACAGACAAGCTGAGAGAGATGGTGGTGATTTGATGGAAGTCAGTATCAACAAACGCTGCGCCGTACATGGTCAATTAAGCGCCGTCACTTTTGGTCGGGGCTCGTACACACTCATTCACCATGCAATTAAGACAATAAATATATTATTATCCCCAACAAGAATACGCGGAGAGTGTAGTCACCAGGATAACTAAATAGTAAAAACTTGCTAAAAACGCTTAAAAAAGTATATACACTGTTACAAAGCCAAAATTTGTCTAAGACAAATAAGCAGCCAAGAAATTACTGCTGATTGGCAACAGCCTAGCTGGTGACTAGTGTGTGCCTAGGGACTCTTCCAAATATTAGTCATGATTTTCGCGATTCCATCAAAATATTCCTCCTACATTCAACTTATCAATCAGTGAACTGCGATCGATACAACCAAAAAAAAAAAGTGAGTTTAAACTTTAAACGTACAGCTTGCTTTTTAAGAGTGTCTTGCTGAATACCTGCTTTAGGCCGCAATACTAGACCAAAGTCAACCAAAGAAACTGTATCTCCGTTGGTCATAATGTTTCCAGAATTGAGGTCACTACAAAAATGTTGAAGATTGTATCAGGCTTCAAACAGGAGCAATTGCAAACCTACTAATAAATCATCCCGTCATTCATAATCATATCGACCACCTTTTCCTTCAATTGTGGTATAAGCTTTTTTGCAACTTCGTCAATGTTTTTGCCTTCCAGATATTCTACCAGTGGCGTCTCAGATATTTCAGGCATGATTAAGGCCCATGTATGGTCATTATGTCCTGATCCTTGTAATGTTCCACAGTCAAGCAAAAGCTTGCGTTTTTCGAGAGCTTTCACTTCGCTGACATAAGCGAATTGAGGAGGGACTTGTTTCATTATGGCGGGCTTTCCCTTGTATGTGATTTTGCTGATACCCTGGTTGTTCTCTCCTGACTGTTTTATTGGCGTGATGGGCTCAAGTTCAGCCGAGGTTAATATTTTGCCTAGAAGGCAACACAATAAGCAACCCCCTAGTGAAAATGTCTGACAAACTTACTGCACATTTTGTCAAATTCTGCACTTGCAAGATTATTAAAACCGTAAAGGCCCTCGGCAAATGTTGGCTATTTCAAGGGAAGAAAAAGGTTGTGTTAGTCTAGATCTACTTGGAACCAAAAGTAAACAACTTGCGTAGGTAAGCTTATGTGATTTAAACCATTGCTCCACCGTCTTAATGATTTTCAACTCTTCCTTGTCACGGTCCTCATTCCACTGACGGATCAGGGGGGGAATCCTCGCTGGCGGGCCAACAGGTATGGCATTTACATGTGGTGTAAGAGTTGTGATTAGGAACGGGCCTGCGGCGATGAGAAAAAGAAAAGAGGATAATTGGAATTTTTGTGTCATTTTGGGCGAGGTTACAATGGCGCGAAGGAGGGCCTTTGATAGTAGATGTGTCTCTCCAACCAGCAGAGGACTTGTTACAATGACTTGAAATTCGCAATTTCAGCCTGTTCTTATACCCTACCCACCAACAGAGCCAAGAATCTATAGTGTCAGATGGACTGTCCACTCGGTTGGATGAGACAGGGGTTAACCCCCTAAGACCCCCAGTCCCTCAGTAAAGTAGATCTACTGCTGTATGGCGCTATTGTTCAATTAATATTCTACAGGTAACAGCGCTTTGCATCTTGACGAGTTGATTGTTCTTTTGAAAACCATCATGCATGATTAAATGCTGTGGTTGACACTGTACGATCCCCCGGTATGTCAAATAAGTATTCGAGGCACTGGGGGGGACAGCGGGAAAGTAATTTTATCACAGCCTCCCTGTTGCGTGACAACCCCTTTTAGCATGCAACCCCTTTATTAACCTGTGCTATTTTGATTGGTTCAGTGAGTGGTACTGACATAGTAACCAGACTGATGAAATATTGCATTCAGCTCAAAATCAGCGAAAATAGGTCTCTACGGTACAGTACTTATTATTTATACGGTATACCGAACATCAGATCTTACCCAAGCTGGTAGGTCCTGACTCCTGGCTAACCCTTATCCACGAAACAAAAATCATTTAAATTCTGCCCGGGGTTCCTGTATAGCATAAAAATGTGTGCGCCCCTTTATGAACCTATTCCCTGGTACAGTTAGGGGTACCTCTGTAAGCCGTACCTTATGACTACGGTGCAGCATGATGCAACGCTACCGCACAACTCTCAGCATTTAAAATGTCAGTTTGATGCAAATCTTGTAATGCTATGCAGCATGCTATAAATTGTCCTATGATCTTTCAATATTTGCACTTGATCCTGAAGTTGTTTGTTGGCTGTGAACTTTTATATTACTCCTGACTTGACCCTGACAGCGCCTTTGGAAGGCCAGAATCCCCTTTGTCCTAATTTGGTCCCAGATATCGAGTGAGACAGAGCAGCCTTTTGTTTACAAATTGTATTGGCTGAGGGGCTTAAACATATCCATATTTCAGCGCCAACTATGTATTCAATAAATCCTCGGAATTAAGGGAGGCTAGGGGTAAGGGGGTGTTAGTATGCGCCTAATCAGTGTGGCTGTATCAAAGTAGCAGAAGTCGCAGAATGCATGAACACCCAAAACACCCTGCCTACCTACAACTTTTGTTCACTTACTGGTAAACACTAACTCGTCTGGCTCGTCTACGTAGTATATGTATAGCACCGCATAAGATATACGCCCGCCCACACCCGCAAAGTGAAGTGTTAGCCCTCACAAATCAAGCGTAACACCAAGCTTGGTCGCGTGGGACTTGAGAAGGGTGGGAACAGGAAGAGACTAGGGAGAGTGGTGGTAGCTAGACCCTCAAATCGAGTAACACCCGCTGTCATAATCCCAATCCCAATCCCATCCCCTGCCGCCCTTGCCCTTCCCTTCCCTGCTCTCACCCTGTCCTCCCCGTCCCCTGCCCAGACCCTCCAAACTAGCCTGAAACACATCATTCACCTCCTTCACCCACGTTTCAACGTCCGACATGGAGGTGAGCATTGGCGAGGAGTGTGTCAGCAGAGATGACGGGTTGACGGGTTAAGTGGGATATTGAGGAGCAGAAGCTTCTTCCTCGTATTGCCAGTGCCGGTGCTGCTTCCCCTCACTCGACAACGAGATAACATTCCTTAGCGGCGACAACGGCAGGGAGAGCCCCAGGGCCGCACCTATATTCGAGCCCATGTAGGATGAGCGTTTGAGCATCAGCTCGGGTATTGGTAACAAAGTTGGTGATAAGGAGCCTGGCGGTGAACCCAAGCCGGAAGAAAAACGGCAGAGACTTGCTACGCGGGGCTGGAGAAAGAGGTGAAAGCGGCCGCAAAGAAGGGTGTAAGACTTCTGCTTCCAACGGCGAAGCATCTCGCGTTTCTCTCGATCCCTCTCGCAAAGGAGGATCCTGGGTGAGCTGAGCGAGACCCGGATCGTCTTGTCCCTGTCTTCTCTCGCTTCTCTAGCCTATCTTTGTTCTTATCATCTCTTATTCCCCATACCGCTTACATCTTCGACATCTCCACCCGTATGCGCTCTCGACTGCGCAGTGAATATCCCCAACCATCCGCCCAGTGGTTTCCGTGTATCAATGTCCTACCTGAACAGTGATATCTCGTTATTTTGTCGTGGTCAATTTGGAAGAGGGTATCAGGAGCGGGAGCGGAAGAGTAACGGGAGGCTTTCTTGGAGATCGAAATGCGTGGCAAAGATTGTCCTTGTCTAAGGAGAAGGGCAGGATAAGCATGAAGGGATGGTCGAAAAAAAGACTTCTAACCCGCCTACCCTCCCTCTCCCTCCCTCCACTCCTCCCACTCTCATCGTTATCCCAGCCTACACTTCCTACTCCGCTATTCGTTACACTATCACCTCGACTCCTACCGACGTGCTCCCTATACTCCCTTACAGGCGAGGAATCCAAAGGACAAGGAGTTTTGTGGTGGGACGGGACTGCTTCAGCGGTGGCTGTAGGACCTGCAGGATGCATCCATATTCGTGTTCATATTGGTACCGGTACTCGTAGTTATTACCCGTATTTGTATTCGTATCCGCGCCGATAAGACTACTCTACTAGTCCCTCCCAAAGACGCCGGCCCAAGTAGATTGACTAGCTCCGAAAGTGAAGAAAGGGAAATAGGACCAGTGCCAGTATTCGCTGTCACAGTCCCAGTCTCGGTACCAATACCAGCGGCAAGCCAGACAACCTATACTAAACACGGTACACGCGAGGGTGGAGATCTAGTGATCCTGCTCATAGGAAGAGAAGAGCTCGAGGTGGTGCAGATAACGAGAGTATTGGGTGAATGGTGCTGGGAGCGGAACGATACATTGGTTGTGGTTGTTGGGGCGGATGTGCCGGTTCCTGTTCCGGAAATACAAGAGAGAAAAAGATAGGGGGGAATTGGGAAGGGGTGGGACGACGTTTCAACGATAGCTGGTAGAAACGAGTCTGAGGCAGTGCCTGCAATATAAACCGAGGGATTCGTGCCTCAGTCGGCGGGCGGTGAGGCCGGGTATTGTGGTGGACGTGGAGGTGATGCGGCGCGTGCGATTGGAAGACTGGGACTCTGGGACTAGGATAGGGTTCAAGTTTGAGGATCGTTGGGGTGAATAGTGATGGAAACGGAATGCAAATGCGAGTCCGATCGTAAAATATCTCACAGCAGCAAACAAGGCCGATACATATTTCTTCCCAAAAGACCCTGCTTATCGCTTTTAGCTCTTTACCAAGTTCGGAGTTGCTTGGCGGTGTCCATCAACATGAATCTCGAGCTGATAGGGTGATGGCTGGCAGACCGAGATGGGGATATCGCGGCGGAGCTAGGGTCCGTACTCCGTGCTGGGGAGACATTGCCGCTGGAGCTTCTTTAAGATTGAGATTAGTTTTTGTTATTGGCCAACCCTCATCGACATCCTCGCCCTGAGGAGAGGATCGAGGATCCCCGATGCAGTTAGGCTTGTCAGAAGCGGCAATGGAGATTGAAAGAGGTGAAGAAACAAAGTTGGTCGCATATGACGGACCGCTTGTGTTTCTCACGTGAGCAAGTTGAACGTATGGGCGCCTAATCGCGTTCAAATGTTAGCCTGCAAGCTCATCTTACAAACATCGAAAATTCGGACCAGTAGCCTTGGCCTGACAACGCTCTTTTTGAATCATCGCTATGTATCTACTCCTTTCAAATCAAAATTTACGCTGTCCAAAAAACCAGTCTTGGATCCATACCTTAAAGTCCCCAAAGTACGTGGCGTATATCCCAAGTGATAAGATAACTAGTGACCAAGGACCGAAATGCAGGTCGGAAGGGGCAGGACATTTGCCAGATCGCACAATATTTCAACCCTTGACCCCGCAAGGCTTGTTCCAACGGACTTCATTGACTTGAAACAACAATTCCACTTCGCAGTGCGGTACCGCAACATATGTGTTATATCTGGTGCATATAAACGCATTATAGTAAAGGAAAAGAACTATGGACACGTCCTAACCTTTCCAGCTGGAAGCCACGGTTACTTTTATCTACATCATCCTCCTGCCGATGCCCATCCATGCGCTGCAACCTTACGGTTCAGAATCTGCGATAAACTCTTGCCGCCACAAGAAGGATTCTCCAGTGGCAAAGACTTGTTACTTCCAAAAGGTGCTCCTTGGGAAATGAACTTGCTACATCTCTTCACGTCTGCGTTTGTCACAAACTTTCGAGAGGCCCTACTCCTTGACAACATGGTATCCGAGGAAGCTTTGTCCCAGCTTGATGGGCTGCTAGCGGGTCACCAGAGAGGCTCCTGGGTTCGATCTCCTCTTCTCTTTTCATTCCGACAGCCATTCAGTGTCTCAATGGGTCAACGTTCCACCGCATTGTCCATTGTTGACCTACACGCAAGCACGATTTCACTGGCCCAAGTCGTTACTACAATAGCAAGTGAGTTATTTTTTTTCCTCTTCATTGTTCTCGCTATATGTTTCTAACTTGGACTTTCAGAGCGCAAGGACAAGACTCTTTCATGCACTATGTGCTTGGAATACAATCCATCTGCTCGGCGACGCATCGTAGTCCGAGTTCTACAAATACCAAAAGAGTTTCATGGCGAAACATTTGTCAACGAGGGCGATATCTTACCATTAAAAATAGAGGGGAAAAGCGCACCTAGCTCAATGGCGGATGTCCTAATTCGACAGTCACCTTCGGTGCCGTCTCATGCAGACCAGTCTCAACATTCCACTTGATTAGGAGTTTTAAAACTGTATCGTTCCAATCAGGAGATCCATAGAAGAGTCGATAGTTATTGTGAGGCATAGCTATCTTTTAGAGGTCGGAGATAGCCTTGAGGGATGATGATGCCAGCGGGTTTGTCAAACAGTGGTATTATGGGAAGAATCTATGTTGACATGTAGAGCCATCTATCGCAACTGTTGCATGTCTGGCAAAGAAGTTGCGACAGTGTACTTTTCGCTGGTGTGTTGCATGAGCATCGTCTTCCAGTCTTTTGACTATCGTCACCAAGGTGGGATTACACTTGACTGTTGGCTGCTGGGACGTGCCACATCGTTATCCATCATACAATTGATCCCTTCCTCAAGTCAGTTTCGCTCAGACCAAGTCCATGGGTTTAATTGTTCCATGCACACTAAGTATTATCATGGTCATGCGTTGCAAAAAAACATCATACCTCAACTTTCGCCATTTGGCGTCTCAAAAACATACCAAACAACCGGAAACGGATTCGATTCTCAGGACATCTGGGACCTTACCTTATGCTTTTTTCATATTATCCTCAAAGTCTGAACTTCCATTTCCCTAAGAGTAAGATCCTGGCTAAATAGCTGAACACCAACAAGTCTTGAGAACGATAACACTCAGATCGATTGCGAGCCAATAAATAATAATTACTAACAGGTATCTATATCTAGCCATACATCCGTATTTCAGCGTAGCGGCGACGATGGCGGGGAGAGCCCCAGAGCAGCACCTATGATATTTGAGCCCGTGTACGATGAGCGTTTGGGTATCTGATTGGATATCGGTAAGGAGGTTGAACCCAAACCAGAAGAAAAACGACGAGGACTTCCTAGTGCAAACGCCGGTGCAGTTGGACTTGGCAAAAGTGGTGGTGGTAACGAAGGAGGGTGAAAGACTTCTCCTTCCGAATGTAAGCCTCTTGTGTTTCTCTCAATCCCTCTCGCAAAGGCGAACTCTGGGTGAACGGAGCGAGAACCAGATCATCTTGTCCCCATATTCTCTCGCTTCTCTTGGTTTGCTATCTTCGTTTTTAATATCTCTCACATCCTCGATATACTGCATACATCTTCAACATCTCCACCCGGACGCGCCATCGACTGCGCAGCGAATATCCTTGAGCGCCCATTAAGCGGTTTCCGGGTGTCGATGTCCTGCATGAACAACGATATCTCGCTGTGGTCAAGTTGGAAGATGACATCGGGAGTGGGAGCGGAAGAGCGGCGGGTATGCGTATGCGTATTGATGCGTATGGGCATGGATGGGGCTTTCCTGGAGATCGGAATCTGTGGCGAAGATCGTGCTTGTCTAAGGGGAAGGACAGGATAAGAACAAAGGGATGACTAGAAAGGGAAGAAAAGAAATGGTCATATCTGCTCTCATACGCCTGCCCTCCCTTTCCTTGTCCCTCTCTCTCTCGCTCCATCCACCCACTCATATCGCTATCCCGGCCTACACTTCCTACCCTGCCGCTATTTCCACTACTGCCTTGACTACTACCCATACTGAGCTGCCCCTCCAGGTGTCCCCCTTGTATTGCCCCTAACAGCGGCGTACTCCGTATACTCCCCCTCGTGGGCGATGAATACTGGTGTCCAAAGGACAAAGTATCGTTTCCGCGGTGGGACGGGGACTACTCCAGCGGTGGTTGTAGGATCTGCAGGACTCCCTGTGCCCACCCCCACCCCCACATTCGAGTTCGTATTGGTGTTCATACCGGTATCAGTACCCGTACCATACCCGTCCCCGTATTCGTACCCACGCTGATAAGACTACTAGAAACAGAGCAACTTGTCCCTCCCAACGTCGACGGCCTAGGTAGATTCTCCAACCCCAACAGCAAAGAGAGGGAGGCAGGACCGGTGAAGTTCCGGTGATTATTCGTAGATACGAGTCCAAAGCTGTACATGCGGCCTGCGATGTGACTACCGAGGGATTAGTGTCCGAGTAGGGCATTACCGAGCTATTCGTGTCTGAGTCGGGCGGCTATGCGGGAGAGGGCTTGATTCTGGATGGATTTGGAGGGGGTGGTTGTGGCATGGTAAGAGGATCGTTGGGGTGAGTACTAATTCCGGAAGATATGACAAATCTTTCCGCGACGGAATCGATACCAGAAGGCGTACGCAAATGTGACTGTGTTTGTAGAGGTTAATGTAGAGCGTCGAAAGCGAGACGCTGCCGCTGGAGCTGTCAGAATCAGATAAAGATCTAGCTAGTTAGATCTATTAAACCCATCGTTCGAGTAGAACATATTTGTACTTTGACTCGATAGGAATTCTCGGCGAGTCGGGGGGCTATGGAGACCAGGACTTGGTTGTTCGTGCTTTCTAGAAAAAACAAACGGTTCTCTCACTTCCTTTGTCCACAAGCCCGAATCCGGTCCAGGTTGAACTGTAAACTTATCAGTTAGTCACTTCTTCAATGGAAATTTTACAGTATACGCACCCATTATCCACTTTCCCACTTTTGAGCTCGCTCGCCGCACAGTATCCCTGGCATCGTTGACAACGTAGAAAAGCTTGCTATAAAAGTGTGATGTGATTTGTAATTTGGTTGGCTTTCTGAGCTTTATTTCCGCGTAAGTTTTCAGCTGTCCATTAGAATCGAAAAGATGCTGACCAACGTGTTTGGTCTACTGTCCTGCAGTCAGACCACCAGTGTTGCAAAGAAAGTGTACGTATTGACGCTCAAAATAGACGGAAACCGTGGCTGCACAAAACTTCGTAAGGCGATTTGACTCATGCTGATTTTTGTCGGTCACCTTATCGAGTGACCTCTAGTGTTAACAGAGCTGTTATCGTGTGGTGGTTTGTGCGTCTTTGAACACGTGCACTTTAGCCTTGCCCTGTCGGTTCGAACCAGGGTGGTAGCTGTAGACATTTTTACCCTATTTTTCATATTTTATTACTTATGTTAAACTTACTGTATCGAGTATAAGTACAGATGTTTTCTCAAGGCCATTTTGTCAATAGTACACTATTATGTGAGGAGCGCGACCTTCTCTTCAGTTCTTATCTAGTAGTTCAATCAACTTGTTGTATTAGAAGTGATATTATGGTTAGTGTGCATATAAAATGTTAGGCGAGGGTCTAAGGAATGTTCCTGCAAGGTTAGAATGAGGGTTAAGAATATCTAACCAGGCTAGAGGCCTGCAAATAACGCAGAGAATAGCAAATGACTAAATGATATTACGCGCTCGCATTACGCATTGCGCATTACGAAGTTTTGTGCGGGCGCGATTGATAAGGCAAGTACTAGCATACGACACGGGTGCCAAGAAGATATAATAAAAATCTAAGCTTGTGAACCCAGACGCAGTAGTAAACATACGCGTAGGCTCGTAGCTTTCATAAGGAGAAACGGAAGGAAGGAGAAATGGAAGGAAGAAGGTAAAGTATGTTTGCGAATGAAATTGGCGCGCACAAAGTCCAGAAGGCGTGGAACAGTGTCAGCCAATTCCAGTACACAAGGTGAGACAGGCCGGCCTACATCAGCTGTAAGGAAGCATGAGGATAAGACCCGAACACACCAAAAGGAGCAAGGCTCCCAAGAGCAACGCTCGCTTGAGGGACAAATCCGAAGGTGACCGAAACACCACCAAAGGAGACTTGCGGAAGGCAGTAAGCTAGTAGCAAAATTGAGAGTAATCTGAGAAGATGACTGCTGATTGAGGCTACCAGGCTCCCTCCTGAAGTGGAGAAATCTATAACAAGGTTACTAGATGAAGTCCTAATGAAAAGAGTTTGTCAGTATCAGTGCCCACTGAATGTAGTAAATTCAGTTGACACAAGTACAAGAGGCATGGACAAATGAAGTCCAGAAGGAATGGAAGCAAAGGTATACTGGACAAAATCTAGCAAAGAAAGTTGGCCAAATGAGTTTCAGAAGACCCGATGGCAAGAGGAGGCATAATAAACAAGGTGACTGAAGGGTATGCAAAGCCCAACAGTGAGAGGTAGCATATAAGGCGACTGAAGAGTTAGCGAAGCTCAACAATGAGGAGGGATGGCTGAACAGGTCTAAGAGAGCTCAACAACGAAGAGAGGTGGCTGATTGAGTCTCAAAGAACCTGACAACAAGAGGTGGCATAGGTTGAGGTGACTGCTGGGTATGCGAAGCCCAGCAGCGAGAAAAGAGGGGACACCCTGTCCAAATGAAAGAAGAGAAACTAAGCCAGTGAGAAGTCTAGATGGCCCAGAAGAGCTGAACAGAGCGAGAGGTAATTGACTGGATTACAACTAACCCAGGCTAGCTAATCCAGCCAATGAGAGGTGGCCAGCCAAAAAGGCCACCCAGACATTCAGACTGACAAGTAAAGTTTGAATATGAAACTAAATAACACAAACAGATCCTCTGCTGTAGACTAAGGATGACAGTCAATGTAGGAGAATTGTAGGAGGATCTGAAAGTACAACTGGTACTAAAACCCAAAGCGGTTCAACTAGGTTGAAGGAGCGAGAAAGGACAAGGGATATGGGTTCATAGATCTCACAAGTAAATACTGCCCATATTCAAGTCTTTAGCGGAGTTGCTACACTGGTATCCATTTGGAAGATGTCTCAATCTTTATGGCCATAGGAGATGAAAGAATAGCATTAAAAACCATAAGATATGATTGAGAAGACTACAAAGAGTCTGAGCGAAGGAAAGAGGACCGTAGCAACCTACGGCATGAGTGCAGCAACGAGAGAGATAAACTCTCTCAAGCGCACGCGTCACTGCGCTTATTCTACCGCACCGTGCGGACCGAACAAGTGAGTGACTCCGTGTCTTCTGCTGGCCGTGGCTTGCCTTATCTTACGCTTAGGCTAGCCGTACACAAGTGTACGTAGCTTCAGCTGGCACCAAAATAGACGCAAGGCTTTTCTTTGCCGGGCCGAACGAGCACCGTTCTTTTTCCGAGTCCAGGCATGGTGCGCGATACAAAATAAATCCATCCTCTCTTCCAAACCCCGTTCCCGCCGATATAATGGACGTCTGCCGCATGCACCCAAGGACACGATTCCCTCAGTTCATTGGCCACTTGATCGATACCTTAGGTTTCTCGTTTAAGCGCTTAAGCCGTCAACGTTTCAACCTCATAGAGGGGACTGTGACAGGCCTACTTTGCTTCCTCTTGCGCCATCCCCGTCTGGAACATCGGTACAGTTTGGCGATATACGGATGTTACGTCATATGTACAAGAAAGAGAGGCGGGAATTGTTTGAATGCGCAGGCAACTGAAACCACTCACGTCCGTAGAACACACAGTGTGGATATTAAATATTAAGCATGCTATATGTGCTAGCGGGAAGAGAAATCAAGTCCGGGGGAGCGTAGGAACAAAGCACATTCATGGCTTGTCAAGTTCAATGAATTAAGATGAGTAGTTTAAGAAGGATGAGAGAGCCACGAAAAAAGTTTGGCGTGGCAAGGTAGATGTATCTTGATTCGCAAGTTTGCCTTTCACTGGATTCCGGTGTAACTTGTAAACATAATCATATCGGGGCCTATCTTATTACATATCACTAAGAGATATCGGTACAAGGAGTCTCCAACTGCAAATCTGCTCCTACTTGACTGAGAAAGAATATCAGAGTCTACTGAGCTGAGATACATAGAGTACATGATCATTCAATCTTCCACAATACACATCGTCGGGCTACTGGCCGGAGCAACAAAGAAGACGGAGTTGTTGGGATTCAGCGAATAGGTGAAACGCGTGCTCGTATCTGGCGTGCCACTGTTTTGTGCCATATATCCAGCTAGAGTTCCGGTCTGACTTGATTCATTGTATTGCCAGAAGTATGCGAAGAATTGTGTCCACCCGTTTGCTTCATTCCGTGCCACGTCTGCTTCAATCTTTGCCATGACTTCCTTCGCATTCTCGTACTTTCCCATATCTTTATAGTTGATCCCTCCTGTTGGGGAACCCACTTTAGCTTCAAATCGGATATGTGTTACTAGGGACGTACCTTCCAGGTTACAGTTCTTGAATTGGATTATAAACTTCGTGCCATCCTCACCGAGAGGGGTCGAGGAGACGACGGCGCAAATACTACTTGCAGTGACTCGGACACTACTCTGAGCGAATGTAATACCGTAGTTTGGGTCATAAGTCCAAAAATAATTTTTAGGCTTAGCCTTCTTAACTGTGGCATAATATTCGTCAAGCGTTCCCCAGGTGTATGCCTTCATCGCAGATTTATCGTACGATACGAGGGTGTTTGGAATCTCCTTGTCCTCCATCTGGGTAAAGTCTTTTGACTTACTGATATCCTGAAAGTACATCTTGAGGCCCCTGATATGAATATTTCTGTAGCCAATCATGGTGCGCTTCTTATCCGGCAGATTCAGCACAAGGAGGTCTTTGAACGATAGCCCGGGCATCTTCCCTACAAGCTTCCAAGTGTTATTGCCCAGATTTTCCTTGATTCCAGTGGAGATGACCAGGCGGTTACCGGTGACACGGATTGCCATGACGCGAAGATCGTTGTCCGAGGAGAGGCTTCCGGACGACTCCCGAGTAAATTTGTCACCAGGAAGCATCACCATCAAGGTTTCCTCGCCGCGGTTGTTCCAAAGGTGCACCGCACCCCCAACAGCAGCGTAAAAACCGACGTCTGCAAGAAACACCCCAATAGCTGTGGTAACAGCAGCCCCAACAGGGCCTGTAAATGTAACTCCGGCCGCCGCAGCAATCACACCGGCCCCTCCCAACACCAGGGAGAGAGAGGTTAGCACGTTATCCACCAAATCAGTCCCCGAATTTTTGAGAGAGCAGATCAAGATATCAGATGTCTGATTGTCTACAGTTGACGTGCTGCTAATACCCCAGGGGATTAAAGGTTTGCTAGTGGTCAGCTTCTGCAGCCCCAACGTCAGCAAACCAGTCGACTCAGGCTTGGGACTCGACATCGTGTATGTGAGCTGCGACGTCGTGTCGTTGACTGTACAGTCAAATGTATAGTAGCTGTCAGCACCTGCATAAAAAGTGAACGATTCGCCAATGCTGTCCAGGTTCTTCTGTTTGGAGATGCATGTAACAGCGTCGCTATTGTTGCCATCTCCCTCGCTCCACTGCCAGAACGCGCAAATCGGGCTGCCATCGCCCATGCCGATGGGCGCAACAACAACCATGAGTTCGTTGTCGGCGTGGCTACCCAAGCTTGCCAGCTTGCCAATGTAGATACGGGGCGTGACAGTGTGTTCCGGTTGGGATTCGTAGACAAGATGAAGTTCAGTCGTGGCTCCGGCGTAGTCGTTCTGGTGCATGGTGACACTGATTTGTCGATAGCCGTTAGAGCCCTTGGAAATGGTGCCAGAGAATGAGTACAGCTCGTTTTCACACCACCCAATCTTTGTCGATTTCTCGAGGACAGTGAGCGAGTTGACGAAGCCGTTATTGAAGCAGTTCACTTTCGAGGCCCCGTCAGAAGCCTTCGTCCACTGCCAGATGGTGTAGGCTGGGTCGCCGATACCGAACTGAAGGGGGAAGACAACGGTGATGCCCTCGTTCTTGGCCACATGGCCAGAGTCAAAGTCGAGCTTGCCACGGTAAATAAGCATTATGCACACTGTTGGGAGGACATGGTGATCAGCAGAGCCTCAAGGGAGTCTGGGTAAGCCACTTACATGTATGCCGAGGAGAGAAGTGCGATGGGATGTCGAAAAGAACGAGATTGATTTTATATGATACTGCTGGATGCAGGTGGCACCCAAAGAGACGATAAGGTGACATCTTGCTCCTTGTACCACCTCGCTATGCATTGGACACTGATTCTGTACACGGAGGACATTTTTGACAGTGATAGCAATGTTCGCTCGTGCCATAGCTTCGAGGGATCAACTCCGTCTCAACTTCCATAACTCATGTTAACAACGTCAAGATAGGCACGAAAATTTTGAGGCCCATTACAAACGTGAGGCAGCGAAGAGCATGGATATGTGGGAGACAGGTAATATTTTCTCAGTATAGAATCTTATTAGACAACCAAGCTCTTCTAGCACAACTTTGTTAGTTATAGTTCTACTTTTGACTGCGTGCACTCATGAACATGGAACCTGTCTCAATCCATCTGAACTAGTGTAAAGTACTATGTAACGAGTCTGTCTATGAGAGACTATCAGCAAGTTCTGAGGTTCGTTTGTTTCCGGTCCGATTCGGTGCCTTAGGAAGTGGCTCGCATGAGGTCCTAGAACTCCGAAGGCAAGCTCCGGTGACTTTCCAGCTTCGATACGGCATGTTGGTTATGTTCCATAATGAGATGTTATTTCTCGTTTTGGCAAAAGAACAAGACTTCTTCTGTCGGAAAAATGAAAAAGGCTTATAACTATTACTTAATATTATGGGTTTATGGCATTAATTTCGCTTATCAGCCATTGTAACCAGGTTACAAACCCCATAAACCCATAATTTTAAGCCATAGTTATAAACCTCGGGTTTATAAACGGCTCTTTGAATTATGGCGATTATGCGCTTATGAGCGCCTTTTCAAGTTTCCGACATCCATACGCGCATATTTATTATTTCAGTCAAGAACAGGATGCCAATCGATAATGTCAAGTTTCGATTACTGCACTGCCAAGAGATTAGTTGACTAGACCCTAGTCTCAGGTCTGAAAGATGAAATGGAACTGGAGTCTAGAGCTAGACCGTTAAGTAGATCTTGACAAGAGAATGGGACAAATATGGTCCGCCATTGGCTCGCCGCAAGGATGAATGTCTCAACTGAATAGAATATTGGCGGGGACAGATATCCACACGAAGGAGTTGAAGGAGAGTTCTGAGTCCCGGGTGAGCAAGGAAGTGCTGCCTGCTTCTATAATTATCAATTATCTGTTGGAATTGATTCTTATGACGTCACGCGATTTTCCATAAATGCAGTGACATCATTGGGATTGATCATAGGATTGGACTTTCGAGTGCCGGACTAGGTATTTCGGGCCATTACTCTCATCCTGCGGTATATTTCTTGATCCTATCCTTAAACATGCACTATTATATGTTTGTACCTTGTTTCATAGCCTATTCGTATTTCCGCACCGCCTGCGGAGGCCGCGTATCTTTTACTTATATTTGTATCGGCTCCCTCAGAGTGTTCTCTTATCTCTGAGGTGAGCTACTTACTTCCTTTATACTTACTTTTACTGACGAGGTCCATAGCTGTAGCTTACTACGTACTTCGTTAGGTATTTATCAATAAAGAGTGTTCTCTTATCTCTGAGCTGTAGCTTACTGCGTACTTCGTTAGCTCTTACATTATCTCCTATATCTATGGATAATGGAAGAGCCTGCATCCAAAACCCATAATCAACTGAACAGCGCCACATTTGGATTCCAATGTAAACTAGATATGGGGCAACAGTGGAAGTTCAGGGGTCTCTCTCTCTACGTTTAGCTCATGGCAGAAGATAGCTCTCCTTCAAGGTTGGTCGTAATTCTTTGGTGTGAAAATAATAGCTGTCTCTCTCGAATTTCATGCTGCCAGTGCTTATTGCTGAAATATCTCCGATGTTTATTATTCGTACCTAGCATTACACTTTGAATGAAATCGTACACTCCTGAGCAACAACTGAGTCTGCATTCATCTTCAAGTTCCACAAGTAGCATCATCAGGATGAAATACGGTGGTTCTCATGCTTACCTGGTGCCTTAAAAGAGGGTTCGCATGGAGTCCTGGACCTCCGAAGCAAGCTCTATTTACTTTCCATCTGCGATATCTGTTGAATGTATCAAACTTACGAGGAGCACTGCCGAACCTGCCTCGAATATTTTACAAAGACAGCTTACTTGCACCACCGTGGACGAACAAAGGCGCTTCAGATTTGAACCATGAAAAATGTATAAACATGAATCGAAGAGGTACACTCCACTACTTTTAAAGGGTGGGGGCCCTGTTTACGCCGTGTGTTAACTACTTGGAGCCGCCTGGCTCAGGAATACATCACTTGTCAATGATCTCCTCGTCGCTTGACCTTCTTCAGTTCAAGTTACAGAAGGAGACTGGTGATATCTTCGCAGTGTAGAAAGTCCATCTTACCACAAAAGTCATTGAGTCAGCTCACGATCCCCGTGAATATTTTGAGGACTCGAAGTGGGCTTGGCTACAAGATCTTTAGGAAAGAGATTTTTGAGGGGGGAAGACTTTGCTCACTATGGCACATTTGGGAGCTCTTCCCGGTAGAATTAAACCTGGGGTCCTCGTAAGTAGAAGGTATATAACAGATATCGCAGATGAAAAGTAAATGTAGTTTGTCTTCGGAGTTCCAGGACCTCATGTGAGCCCCCTCTGAAGGCACCAGATCAGATTGCAAACAAAGGAACCTGCTGATACTCTTCCCTAGGGAGACTCGTTACACATACATTTGGATTGAGACAAGTTCCATGTTCCATAGTGCACACTGTCAACCTAGGATTGTAATTTAGAATTGAAAAAGTTGTGCCATTAGAAGATCATCTTCGTTGTATATTCAAATTCTATACTGAGAAAATATTATCTGTCCCTCACATATCCATGCTCCTTGCTGCCTCGCGTTTGCAGCGACAGATTTTCAGCTGTTTCACAGATTCATTAGTCTCATGTCCATGCTCGTCACAGCCTCACGTTTACAAGATGCTTCAGACTTTCGTGCTTAACTTGACATCCGGTACCACTGTTTGATCACTGTGCAAGTAGCCCATGGCCAGGTAACGCCTTGCATCCGCTTCCTGCATTGTAATATTTTCCAACATGACATATTTGTCGACCCTTTATTTCGTCTTTGTGGCTGGCAACAAGTATATGAGTATTTAAAGAGGGGACAAAATTGAAGCCCTGTGTAGCGACAATTGCAGCTGTCCTTGTTTGAGATAATAGAGATACCCGTGCTCCTGGTAAGGTGGACACACAGATGGAACCTTAGTCTATGGAACTTGCCTTCGGAGTTCCAGGACCTCGACCTCATCCTCAGTGATCCTCCTTTTGGAACTTACAGATGAACGCGGACACCCTTGATGATATAGATCAAGATCTGGAGATATAACAATGCTTCTTGACCTTTTTCTTGATGATTGACATCAGATATGGTCATCATTGCTGAGTTGGGTGACTTTGTGGCATACGCCTATTTAGCTTACCAAATCTGTAGAGGGTGAGTATCTCGTTGGCTTTGACTGTAGCTAGTCGATTATATGACCTTGCATATGTTTCTACTACTGAGGGACTCACCATGGGAGAACTTCCACCCATTCATTCATCACACATTCTCTTTGATATTCACTTTTTACTCGAGTCTAACACATGATTATGCATTATAAACAAACATGATTTTTGCGTTTTCAGGTCCTGGGAACTCCAGGCAACAGGGACCAGCAAAATTGTGATCCACACCCGCCAAAGTTTTTTTCACCGGTAGAGATGTTCAATTCTTTTGCAGAGGACCATATTTGTTCCACTGCCTTGTCAAAATCGATGCTCTATCTGATTTCAGCTCCATTTCACCTTTCAGAGTAAGTATACAGGGTAGAATTCGACCACTTACTTACTTAGTCTCTTGGCAGAGCAGTAACAAAAACTTGGTACTTGACAATATTGGCCGATATCCGGGGAAGTGTCCAAGCTTGAAGTTGAAGTTCCATTCCGTTTTACCCTTCAAACCAGATAAGATAATTTCAGTTGAATGATTCTTTGGACCTTGACAGCTCAGTAACCAGAAAAGCTCGCCTCAATCGACTCATCACCAGCTCATTACAGCTGGTATGGCGCAAAATAATAAAAACAGATAATGTCCTCCTAAATATTTAGCCAACTCGACCAGCTTTGGGCTTTTTCTCAGTATGACACTCTCGAGATGTAGATATTTTCTTTTCCAAAACTATTTTTCACTGATCACATCTTAGCTCTCCTTCTTGTGCTCACCCTCCTTGGAGTGCTCAGCAGTTTCGATGCTCAAGTCTGTCTGTATATCCGAATATCATATATAACTCACATTTTGACCATGACGTTCATTTGTAGATACTCAGTCTCATTTGACTGCTATAGATCCCCCCCTTTCACTCGAGGCTGCTTCGTGGATTTGGACTGGAGAAGCTGGTAGTTCAGGCGCGCGCGCTTTCCGGAAGAAACTCTCTAAGGAAGGGAGCACTCGGGCAACCTGCGTTACCTTTGCTTTGGCTGCGTAAGTTATAGTTTCATGCCCATCTAAACATTGTACTCATTTATTTACCTTCAGAGACGATGCTTATAATGTCTGGGTCAACGGAGTTGAGATCGGAAATAGCTCGGCATTCCAGAGTCAGGGCTCAGGAGCCTATCACTTGAATGTTTACAGTGTTCCCTCGCCCAGTCAACCAATATCATTGCCATAAATGCAACTAAAATTCTTTCCGGGATCATCCTTACAGGTGTCATTCATGACTCTGACTCGTCGCAGGACTACTTCGTCACAGACTCTCACTGGGTAACCGCAGGCGCAATTCTTCCGCCCAAAGGATTCCAAGAAGTTGACTTTGACGATAGTAAATGGGTTGACGTTGTAATAACCGGCAGTAGTGTAACTCATCCCTGGGCCCCTTTGCACATTGCACCCCTCACCACAAAGATGTGCGGCCAGTCGGACGAGCCCAAGCATGACAACAATCACGATGATTTGCCCGCAACTTCCCCCGAAACTCTTGTCTGTCCCTTCATGCCACCCATCTCCTACGGTCCAAGAGCTCATACTGGGACCTGCGCCACCAGCTTGACTGTAGTTTCCGCAGGACAGAAGAAGCCTTGTTACTTTGCCAAAACGAGAAACAACATCTCGTTGACCAGCTTGTTGTTATCATTCGGAATATTTCAGCTGGTATAGAATCAGTCAAAAGCAACCTAGGAGCCACACCAAGCGCCACTGCAGCCCCATCCATACCAAGTGGTGGTCCCCCTATTGGGTCGGGGGCTACACCAAGTGGGACTCCGTCTACAACTACCAACACCAAGTGGGGATCCTTCCATTGGATCGGGAGCTGACACCAAGCGGGACTCCCTCCATTGGGTCAGGAGCTACACCAAGTGGTGGTCCCCCCATTGGATCGGGGGCTACACCAAGTGGGGATCCTTCCATTGGATCGGGAGCTACACCAAGCGGGACTCCCTCTATCGGGTCGGGAGCTACACCAAGTGGGACTCCACCTATTGGGTCAGGGGCTACACCAAGCGGGACTCCCCCTATTGGGTCAGGAGCCATACCAAGTGGTGGTCCCCCTATTGGGTAGGGAGCTATACCAAGTGGAACTTCGTGAATGCCCCGAATGATACGCCCGGCTAAACTGTGGCACCCGTAGCTTGTTGCCCTCATACGCTGGCGATGTCATTAATTAAGTAAATAGTTCCGTGTACCCCTTAGCATAGGATATCAATTGAGTCTATTCACTCTTTCCTTCATCCGACTCTCGCTTTTTTCTTGCCTTTCTTGTTCCATCGCCCACTCTCTCCCCCTGTTGCTCAATATTAACTAACCAACCCCAAACGATTGGCAAATACAATGTTCCAATTCCATGACATAAAATCGCTACATTCTTGCACCCAGAATCGAAAGGATTTGGTGCAGAATTGAGCGAGTTATCATGCTTTTTCATTTTGGGCTTGAAACACGCTCATGATCAAATTTGATATCGTGCAAACAGGCGCCAGAAAACAGCAATAATTAATCACTTCAGAAATGTACTCTGAAAATTATGAAGCACCTTTTGATTCGGCTCGTACGTGGCCTAGTTGACACTTACTTACTAATATCTGACTTTACTAAAGACTGGGGGCCTGACTCTCAGGGCGTGCACAAGGATCTGGAGATGCCTTGGATGTTCTAACCAACAGTTGTTCCAGCTTGGTCATGCGAGCCACCATCAAAGCATCGTAAACACGAAAACCTCAGCAAGTTATGGAAGAAGTCCCCTCGCTGAGCGAAATCCCAAGAAATCGACCTGGTGCCATCCACGGCCCACAAAAGCGAGGAGGAAGTACTAGAAGTTATCCCGTCGTTTATCTCACAAACTCAGTAGTTGGAAAGACGGTGGAAAAGGTCTAAAGCTCAGTGGTATTGGGCTTCCCTACTCCAGCAGAAGCTGAAGAATATGTAAGTTCCTCGGATGATAAGGTGCACCCTGGCATGCGTAATCTTGCGAGAAGAGCTGAATTTGCTTGAGTGATAGTAGGAAGACATCGGATTAGATTTATGTGTATGGATGTTCATCGACATTTCCAGGAGGAGAGGAGGAGAATTTTATTACACGGCAATAAAAAATTGCATCAGGCGGAAATCAGGTTGAGATCGTGGAGGAATAATATAGAGGCCTGGAACTTGGAGGAATACAGCGTCAAATAGAATAGCTGGGTGTGTGAGTGCAGATTCTGGAAGATGGTTAACATGAGCTTGCAGGTGATGCTCAACGCTCGGCAAAAAGCAGTTCTTTCGGGTCCAGTTTGAGTGTAGAAAACGAAAGAATTTCACACTAACACGATTGAGTCCAGATTTGAAGAGAACGGACTTGGCCTAAGCTAGCGCCGCCCACAATTTAAGCTTTAAGCTTTATTTAAAGCTGAACGGGATTATCGCGTACCATGCCCGAAAAAGGAGTACGCCAGGTTAAGGCCGCCATCGGCCCGGCGGAGAAAAATTCCGCGCCTAATTCGAGCGCCAATACGCAACCTTCTAGTGGTCTGATTGCAGGACAGTAGACCAAAAACGTTGGTCCTTTTGGTGCTAATGCACAGCTGGACACTTACGCGAAGCTATGACCAACGAAGCTCAGAAAGCCGACCAAATTACCTTTCACCTTTATACCAACTTGCTGTTCTACGTTGTCAACGATGCACTGGCAACTGCGGCGAGCGAGCTAGGAAGCGGGAAAGTGGATAAATGGGTGCGTGTATTGAGCATATCTCGTCGAAGAAGTAACTGACTGATAAGTTAACAGTCTAACCTGGAGACAACGGATTCAAGGAATCGCACGAACTGTACAGGACAATCTCACCTCACCGTGTATTAGCTGTAGGCTCCTCGAGAGATACAAGTCCTTTTGTCTATCCCAAAAAGCATAACAAACAACCAAGTTCTGGTCTACATAACCCCCGACTCGTCCAGAATTCCAATCGAGTCAAAGTACGAATATGTGAAAAACTTTTTTACAAGTTCATCTGATTCCGGCAGCTCCAGCGGCAGTGTCTCGTTCTCGACGCTCTCCAGGTACGGTATACCGTAAACTTGTTGAATGTTGAGCTCGTGATTCGTGTCGATGGATACGGCGAAGGGACACAAGTTTACACCAACAACGGGATTCGATGTTGACGTTGACGTTGAGCAGTGCAGGTCGTGGTTCTTTGGGAAGAACAGGCGTATCGTTACCTCCTAATTCGCCGCCGAGAGATATACTTCGACCTCTACAAACACACTCACATTCGCGTACGCCTTCCGATGTCGATTCCATCGCGGAGAGACTCGACATATCTTTACCACCCGGCAATCACCAAAATCCTACCCATCCTACCCACCCTATACCTCCAATCACACGCGCCACAACCACCACCTCCACGTCCACTAGGATCAAGCCCTCTCCGGCCTCGACACACCCCTTCCCCGGCCTATCCTTTTCTCCTTCAACTCTGTACACCCATAAATTAAACATTCGCTATCAGACCTCCTCAAGTGCTTCTCATCCTATGCGCGGGATCACCGGGGTAAGTAAGAACGTATTGTACCAAGGTGGTAGCAGGTGGTAGTGGTAGTAACGAGAATACCTTCCTTTCCTTGAACACTCGAATCACCCAGAACACCCGAAAAGTCAAACAACCCGATTACTGGGGAGCTGGTATTGAGCTCAGTTAGAGGAGAGGGGATCCCAATATATGAATGTTCAATTGAAGAGTTCTCCTCCTGAATGAGGTTGATAAACTTGTGAGATTCTTTATGAGAGGAGAGTCAAGGATATCGAATATATAAACAGCATCAATTCGCCTCAATTCGCCCACCCCAAGTCAACGGATACAAAAGTAAGCCTCCTGAGTATTCCTGACTTTATAAATATTGTCAAAGATCATGTAACGTCGTACGAGGGACGTACTGGATGGAAAATGGTACCTGTATCATTTTATCGATTCAAATATAGTAGATAGTCGCTCCCGGAGACCACCTGTTACATCTGTCATATGTATCTGTCCACATCAAGAAGTGTAACTACTCACTGCTCATATCATCTCTTCTTATCACAAAACATGATCATTTGTCCGTTTCTGTAGGGAATACCTGAACACATTTAGCCAGGGGCCCAAGGCAACTTCCTCCTCTTATTATAACCATTATTATTTGTCCGTTTCGCAAGGAACATTTAAACACAGTTTGCCAGGGGCCACGGTCACCTGTGACCTGGGTTTATTCATAACAGGTATTGCTACCTTTCTGCGTATCGAAGCGTAAATAATTTCAAGGTGATTGATAGCATAAAAGGTTCTATTTCCTTGTGTTAGCAGCCTCATGCCTTCCTTCTGGACACTCAACGCCCTTAGTATTCTGTTGATTCTCTGTATCTTGTCCGTACAGGCTGCACTAGATGAAATTGTATCTTCTCACCAAGTAGGTTATATGCTGTTGACATGGTAGTCGACTCAATAATCTACAAACACGCAGGGGCTGGCTACTAGACAGCAGAAAGTACCTAATCCTTTTCAGATCGTAGGATTCACTGCTGGTGTCAATGTCGTTGTTTTAGCCACGTCCCATGCTTCGTTCATTCAAAGGGTAAAGACCACTGTGTTAACAGGCAGTAAGCCCGGCCCCGCTCCCTGCATACTTCAGGGAAACGGCGAAGGGGTAGACATGGTTGTCCTCAATTCCAGTTCCTCCCACCACTCAATGTGCATTTACTGGGACCAGTATCTCTTTTTCTGTACAATTCACATTCCAGTTTTCTTCCACTGGTACCGGAGGACCATTCATAAACACACCCATTGTGCAAGCTACCTTCACCAACGTTGGCACTACTACTTTGGGCTCCGTCCAGACCGAAGACTCTACCGATAACGATCTTAATGACTCTGTGGTTACTATCCTCGGAGAGGCTCCACCTTCCAGTGTAGCAGTTCCCCAGGCTGTCAACTCAGCATCACTTGAAAGCACCCTTATTGAATCCGACTTGTTCTTCCGACCCACAGACAACATCACCGTGTCTGTTCATGGATTCTCCGGAGAGTCGACACTGTCAGACTTTTCTGCTTCGACCCAGGACTGGGGAAAAGTTACTGGGGAGATCATAGACATCAATCAAGAGCCGATCTTCCCGAATTTGCTCGTTATGAGGTTCTTATTCAGTGAGAGCACTAGTGATCAACCCGAAATGCAGAATGCCACTCTCCTCTTGAATGGCATTGTCTCATTTGTGAGTGATGCGTTTGATGAAAGGATTTTGTAAATAACGGGACTCATTGACCTTCAGAGGGGTGCTCGTCCGACTGGAACGCTGACGTCCGGAGTCGGTTGGATGTCTAATTTGATTCTGGGTGACTTGGAATGATCCAATACTGCCGCAATTATAGCCCAGGATTTGTGCTTACGAAGTTTTTAGTTTGGATATAACAATGGATTGATACATGGATTAGAAAGAAGTACTATCATTGATGTGCTGTCTGGGTAACGTTATGTATAACGTGAAAGTTGGGCTCCGACCTCTGGTACTATGGAAAAACTATACAAGTTGGTTCTTCCTCTTTCCGCTCAATCTGTAGTTGAAGATTTTCAAGTTCAGTTTGAGTTAACGCTGTAAGGATGTATCATTCGGCATATCTTACACGGTAACCAAGTACTCAAGCTATGGACTCTAGCTCAACAGTACATTGAAAACCAGTTGTTTTCAAGGCTCAAGCAAAGTATTTCGTCGTTGCATGCGGGGCTTCCCAAGTATAGAATTTGTATCGATGAGGGTATAAGTAGCCGCCTTGAGGTTAGAGAATCAGCATATTATATACGATTCTCATCCCCAATTCCGTCGCTATCTCTAAGGTTTTTGAAGTCCTCGCATCCTCCCCAGCGCCTTTTATCGACGTTCCGGATTAGCCATCCGTATGACTATTTGGTGCGACGATTCAAGTTTCCTCGATAAAGGATAAGTACTATATCGAATGTATTTCTTCCTCTAGAACTGCAGGCGCATGGACCGAGTACCCGCAATGACTGACAAAAAGACGGAAGAATGCATTTGGGTTGGCATAATTCCGAGCTGTTACTGAGCTATAGCTATCAGTAGTAAAGCTCTCTTAAATTATGTTTGGAGTCGCCTAGATAGATAGATAGATAGATAAATATATACTCGGCTCCGTCACAAGACGGGGTCCCACGAGGGAACAGCCGGCCCCGCACGGCCACACTACAGCGAGCTCAACCCGCAAAGAGGAAGGTAGACGTAATACCCAACTCGAGAGTTTGGGATTGTGCCTGCCTTGCCTAATGTGGCATGATAGTCAATCCTCTCGTCCTGTATTCCAGTTTCGTCTTGGTTTCGTCGAATTCCTTTGATATATGCGCCGGCCGCTCTACAGGCTTAGGTCATATATGAGTACCGTGCCCTCATAGAGCATCGCGCCAGCGTACATCTTTGTTGGCTGCAATGCAAATTTGCCCAATCTTGTTCGCCAATCGCAGGTAATAGTACTCGCCTAGTACGAAATACGATTGAACAGTAACTTCTCTAACATGCAGGAGCTGACGATGCCTTTGAATCGAAGGCAATGGTTTCGATGTCCACTGTATCGTCATGAATGATTATGTTGTCACCCTAGGCTTACCTGAAGAAAATCGAGTTTGTGGTTGAGCCCGTCGTTCTGTGAGTACTGTGTAAGCTATTTCATGTGTAGCAACCAGTTGACCTTGAAAAATTCGACCAAGGCCCACAACATAATCAATAGGTTTCGAGTAATCACCTTCTCCATCTATAACTATCTATGGACCCCAACCAATGGTTGCACCCGAAATACCCCCACTTACATCTGATATGTATCTACCCACGTCAAAAAGTGGAATGCCCGCGGCTTGGCTGTCGATGCGAATAGATACTCACTGGCTGTGGCTCATATGATCATATGATCATTTGTCCGCTCCCGCAGGAGATATTCGAAGACATTTTGTCAGGGGCCCAAGGGCATCCCCCTCTTATTATAACCATTATCAACGATCCGTTTCCATAGGGAAGATATGAACACTGTTTTCTAGGGGCCATGGACACCTGATGGGCTCCTGTGACCTGGGTTTACTTACAAGCTCGTACTGTGTTTCTGCATATCAAAGCAGAAATAATTCGAGGTACTGTTTATTGTCAACAAAAGTAATACTAGCTATAAAAGGCTGTATTCATCCCTCATCATGCGAGCAGCACAATGTCTTCCTTCCAGATCCTCACCGCTCTTAGTTTCCTATCAGCTCTCTGTACCCTGTCCGCGGCGGTACCAAATGATGGGATTATGCCTGCTCACCAAGTAAGTTATACTTATGAGGAGTCGGCCCACTAATCCACAAACACGCAGGGGTTGGCTGCTAGACAAATGACAGTATCTAATCCTCTTGTACTGCCATTGTTTCCCCCCGCTTCCAAATGCCTTGTTACAGCCACATCCCATGCTTCGTTTACCCAGAAAGTACTCATCGCTGTCACAGGCAACAAGGTCCCTATTCCATGCATATTTCAAGGGAGCGGCGAAGGCGTAAACATGGTTAACATTGTCTCCAACAACACCACACTATGTAACGTTGCGGGGGACAGTCCACTTCGTCCTCTACCGCTTGTCTTTACATTCCAGTTTTCTGTCACTGGGACCGGAGGGCCATTCATAAACACACCCATAGTGCAAACCTCCAATACCAGCCTGGGCACTACTACATTGATTACCGCTCAGACTGAAGATTCTACCGATAACGATCTTAACGACTCTGTGGTTAATATAATCGTACAGGCTCCACCTTCCAGTATAGCAGTTCCCCAGGCTGTCAAGTCAGCATCGCTTGCAAGTGCTCTCGTCGAATCCAACCTGTCCTTCCAGCCCACCGTCAACATCACCGTGTCGGTCGGTGCATTCTCTGGCAATTCAACGCTGTCAGAGTTTTCTGCTTCGACTCAGGACTGGGGAAAAGTTACTGGGGAGATTATAGACATTCATCAGGAGCCGATCTTCCCGAATTTGCTTCTCATGAGGTTCTTGTTCAGTGAGAGCACTAGTGATCAACCCGAAATGCAGAATGCCACTCTCCTCTTGAACGGCATTGTCTCATTTGTGAGTGATCCATTTCACGAAATGATTTTTTGTAAATAAAAGGACTCATTGACCTTCAGAGGGGTGCTCGTCCGACCGGGACACCGACGTCCGGAGTCGGTTGGATCTCTGAGTTGATTCCGGGTGACTTGTAGTAATGAGTTATGAGTCCAATAAAGCCGCAACTATCGCCCGAAGCCTTCAGGGATTGACCTATACATGAAGAAAAAACCATCAGCGATGCGCTTTCTGACTAACGTTGTGTATAACATGCTCATTGAGAGTTGTGCTAGTAGTATGTATCAAAATATATAAACACTCTCCATCTGAAGAGCCAAGTGACCGTTGGTTAGGTCTGGGTAACTTGTTGAGAATAAGTCTCCCTCGGCAGACTCGTCACACACTGTCGATCCCTGTGGATGCGTAACATGTGTTAGAATAAAAACAAAAGAACAAAAGGAAAAAAAAAGTCTGACCCCGGAGCTCCGAGTCTTGCCTCGTTGTTGACATCCGGATGTTTATTTTATCAGCAAGGAAATTCTGACCTGGACTGGAGCTAAGTACTAGACGGTACCAAAGGAATCAGACTCTAGGCGTGTGTAAGGACCGCGCCAGCGTTTTCTCACGTGAGCGAGCTTAACGAATGAGCTAATCATGTTCAAACTTCAAATGTTAGCTTGCAAGTTCATCTTCCAAACACCAAAAATTCGGGCCAGGAGGCTTGGCAAATCGGCAAAGGAGATTGAAAGAGGTGAAGAAGCAAAGGGTGCGTGGTCAGATACGGCGGACCGCTTATGTTTCTCACGTGAGCAGGTTGAACGGATGGGCGCCTAATTGCTTTCAAATGTTAGCTCGCAAACTCATCTTCCAAACCTCGGGAATTTGGCCCAGTACCCTTGGCTTGACGACGATCTTTTTGAATAATCGCTATGCATCTACTCTTACCAAATTAGAATCCACGCCATCAGAAAAATCAGTCTTGGATCCATCCCCAAAAGTCCCTAAAGTATGTGCGGTGTGCCCCAAGCAATGAGATAACTAATAACGAAGAACCGAAATGCAGGTGGGAGGGAGCAGGACATTTGTTCGATCACACAATATCTCAACGCTTGACCCCGCAAGGCTTGTTCCAATGGACTTCATTGACTTGAAACAACAGTTGCACTTCGCAGTGCGGTACTGCAACATGTCTGTCATGTTTGGGACATATAAACGTATCGCTACTAGAGCAAAGGGAAAGAAATACGGTTACCCCCTCGCCTTTCCAGCAGGGACTCATGGTTATTTTTATTTGCATCATCCTCCTACCGATGTCCATCCATGCGCTGCGGCCTTACGGTTCAGAACTTGCGATGAAACCTTGCCCCCTCAACAAGGATTCTCTGCTGGCAAAGACTTGTTACTTCCAACAGGAGCTCCTTGGGAAATGGACCTGCTACATCTCTTCACGTCTGCATTTGTCACAAATTTTCGAGAGGCCCTACTCCTTGACAACATGGTATCCGGGGAAGTTTTGTCCCAGCTCGACACGTTAGCGGGTCACCAGGTAGGCTCCAGGGTTCGATCTCATCTTCTCTTTTCGTTCCGACAGCCAGTCAGTGTCTCAATGGGTCAACGTTCCACCACATTGTCCGTTGTTGACCTAGGGGCAAGTACAATCACACAGGCCCAAGTCGTTACTAAAATAGCAAGTGCGTTTTTTTCTGCTTTATGTTTCTCAATAAGGTTCGAACTTGGACTTTCAGAGCGCACAGACAAGACTCTTTCATGCACTATGTGCTTGGAATACAATCCATCTGCTCCGCGACATATAGTAATCCGAGTTCTACAAATACCAAACGAGTTCCGCGGCGAAACGTTTGTCAACGAGGGCGATATCTTACCATTTAAAATAGCAGGAAAAAAAGCACCTAGCTCAACGGCGGATGTCCTACTTCGACAGTCACCTTCGGTGCCGTCTCACGCAGATCAGTCTCGACATTCCGCTTGATTAGGAGTTTTGAAGCTGTATCCTTACAATCGGGAGATCCATAGAATAGTTAATAGTTAGGGCGAGGCATAGCTATCCTGTAGAGGCCAGAGATGGATTTGAGGGTGAGAGTGGTATTATATGGGAAGAATCTATGTTGACATGTAGAGCCATCTATCGCAACTGTTGCATGTCTGGCAAAGAAGTTGCGACAGTGTACTTTTCGCTGGTGTGTTGCCTGAGCATCGTTTTCCAGTCTTCCGACTATCGTCACCAAGGTGGGATTACACTTGACTGTTGGCTGCTGGGACCTACTACATCGTTGTTCATCATACAATTGGTCTCCTTCTCAAGTCAGAGTCGCTCAGAACAAGTTCATGGATTTAGTTCTGTTCCATGTTCATGCACTAAGTACTGTCATGGTCATGCATCGAAAAAAAATCATACCTCCACTTTCGCCATCTCAAAAACGTATCAAGCAAACGGAAACGGATTCAATTCTCCGGGAGTCTGGGACCTTACCTTATTTTTTTATCTTCCTCTCTCTCAAAGTCTGAACCGAGATCCTGGCTAAGTAGCTGAACACCAACAAATCTTGAGAAACCGCACCACGATAACACCCATAGGTTTGACGAATAGTCCATCAATGGCCAATAATTAATAATTACTGACAAGTATCCATAAGTATAGCCATACATCCATATTTCAGCGCAACTTGCTACTCATTGAGCTGGGGTAAGGAGTAAGAACGTATCGTAAGAACGTATCGTACCAAGGTGCTAGTGGTAACGGGAATCCCTGCCTTTCCTCGAACACTCGAACACCTGAAAAATCAAACATCCTACACCATATGACGTGTAACCAGCTCGTCCAGCTCGTCTACGTAGTATATATATAGCAACGCATAAGATATACACGCTCGAAATGGGTTACCCAACACGGGAGGGTGGGCTCGGGCAGGGTGTGAACGGGAGAGAGTAGTGGCGAGCGTAGTGGGGAGTGTTGGCGAGAGTGGTGGAAAGTGAGTAGGTAGACAATCGAATCGACACCCTCTGTCATAACCCCAATCCCAATCCCCCTGCCTTCCCCTGCCTTCCCTGCCTCCCCGCCCTCCGCCTAATCCCTCCAAACTAGCCAAAAACACGTCGTTCATCTTCTTCAGCCGTGCTTCAACGTCCGCCGCGGAGGTGAGCATAGGCGAGGAGTGTGTTGGTGGGGATGACGGCATGACAGGTTCCGTGGGTATCGAGCGGCGGCTGCTCTTCCTCTATCTTCCCGTTCTTCAACTTTGTCTTCGTCGCCTTGCCGCTGCTGATGCTGATCCCGACGCTGGCCCTGCGGCGGATCCTCCTCACTCGGTAACGAAATGACATTCCTTAGCGGCGAAGACGGCGGGGAGAGCCCAAGGGCAGCACCTGTGATATTCGAACCCGTGTAGGACGAGCGCTTGGGTATCGGTTTGGGTATTGGAAGGGAGGTAGGGGATGAGGAGCCTGAGGGAGAACCCGAGCTGGAAGAAAACCGACGAGGACTTCCTAGTGCGAACGCTGGTGTAGTTGGGCTTGGCGAAAGCGGTGGTGGAGAAAGCGGCGATGAAGGAGGGTGTAAAACTTCTGCTTCCACCTCCCGTGTTTCTCGTGGATTCTGGGTAAGCTGAGCGAGACCCCGTATCGTCTTATCCCTGTCTTCCCTCGCTTCTCTCGCTTCCCTATCTCCTTTCTTATCATCGCCCCCTCCCTTACATCCCCAATATTCGCCATACCGCCTACATCTTCAGCATCTCCCCCTGTACGCGCCCTCGACTGCGCAGCGAATATCCTCGAGCGCCCACTCAGTGGTTTCCGCGTATCAATGTCCTGCATGAACAGCGATATCTCCTCGTGGTCAATTTGGAAGAGGGCATCGGGAGTGGTAGCGGAAGAGCGGCGGGTATGCGTATGTGCATTGCTAAGGGTACGGGTGCGGCGATGCGTATGGGCATGGATAGGGTTTTCCTGGAGATCCGAGTCGGTGGCGAAGATCGCGCTTGTCTAAGAAGAAGGAGAGGATACGAACATTAAAGGGATGGTTGAAATGGGAAGAAAAGAAATACTCACATCTGCTCTCATACGCCTGCCCTCTCTCTCCCTCTCGCTTCCTCCACTCCTCCCGCTCCTATCACTATCCCGTCCTACGCTTCCCGCTCCCCCACTATTGGCTCCACTATCGCCTTGACTACTGCTCATACTGACCCCTGCGCCTCCAGGTGTGCCCCCAGGTGTGCCCCTCGTGCTGCCCCTAGCAGGCGACGTGCTCCCTATACTCCCCCTCGCAGGCGAGGAATACCTATGTCCGAAGGACGAGGAATATCGTTTCCGCGGTGGAACGGGGACTGCTCCAGCGGTGCTCGTAGTACCAGTACCTGCAGTATTGACACCCGTACTCGCACCTGTACTAGTATTGGTAGTCGTACCCGTATTCGTACCCGTTCCCGTATTCGTACCCACACCGATAAGACCACTTGGTACAGAACTACTAGTCCCTGCCAACGATGACGGCCTAGGCAGATTCGCCAATCCCGAAAGCGAAGAGAGAGACGTAGGAGCGGTGCTGGTGCTCGCTGTCGCAGTCCCTGTTCCTGTACCGGTACCGCTGTTTAATGGTGAGCCAGACAAACCGGATAGCCCAGATACGCCAGATAAACCAGATAAAACACCTGGTACACGCGACGGGGAAGATCCACTGATCCCGCTCATAGGACGCGAAGCATTCGAGGATGTGCTGATAGCAAGAGTATTCGATTTGAACGGATTGACGGGGTTGGGAGCTGGACGACGCATCGCCACAGGGGAGGTTGTTAAAGTTGTAGTTGTTGGTGCGGATGTTCCCGTACCGGAGATGGAAGAGGAGAAGGAGGAAGAGGATAGACCGGGGAAAGGGTGGGTCGACGTTGCAACGATAGCTGGTAGATACGAGTCTGAAGCAGTGGCCGCGGTATTGCTACCGAGGGATTCTTGTCTCAACCGGGCAGCGAGGCCGGAGAGAGCTTGATTCTGGACGGACGTAGAGGTGGTGGTTGTGGCGCGCGTAATCGGAAGTATAGGGTTTGTAGGATGGGTAAGATTAGGATTGTTAGGGTGACTACCGGGTCGTGAAGATATAACGAATCTTTCCGCGATGGAATCGGCATCGGAAGGCGTACGTGAATGTGAGTGTGTTTGTAGCGGTCGAAGTATATCTCGCGGCGGCGAATGAACAGGTAACGATACACCAGTTCTTCCCAAAGAACCACCTGCACTGCTTAACATCGAATCCCGTTGTTGGTTCTTTACCAACGTCGGTGTAAAGTCGAGTCCTTTCGCCGTGTCCATCGACATGAATCGCGAGCTCAACAAGCTTTCCATCTCGTCGATTCTGAAATTCGGAGAGGTAAGATAGGTAGACGTGAGTGTGAGGAATCCGATAGGGTGTTGGATAGGAGGAAAACTGTGTGTGCTAGTTGGCAGCGCGAGATTGCGAGGCGAGTCATATCGCATAACGCTCGCATCATCTATCGCGGAACCAGGGTCTCCGCGGATCCGCACCTGCACGCCCAAACCGGCTGTTCCGTTGAGCCTCCTGGTTCTGAAACGTTTCGAGAGTTTCCACGCTGGTAAAACGCGGAGCAGAGAGTACAGTGAACGAAACAACGGTATACCGTGTTTGTAGAGCGTTGAAAGCGAGACGCTGCCGCTGGAGCTGTCGGAATCGGAAGAACTCGTAAAAAAGTCTTTGAGAGTTAGGTCCAAAACCCATCGTTCGAGTAGCACGTATTTGTACTTTGACTCGATAGGAATTCTGGACGAGTCGGGGGCTATGTAGACCAAGGCTTGGTTGTTTGTTATGCCTTCTGGAACAGACAAAAGGACTTGTATCTCTAGAGGAGCCAATGCACGAGGAGCTGAGATTGTCCTGTACGGTTCCCGCCCTTCCTTCGTCCACAAGTCCGAATCTGGTGTCTCCAGGTTAAACTGTAAACTTATGAGTCAGTACTTTCTTTGAGGACATATGCTCAATAAACACACCCATTTATCCACTTTCCCGCTTCCTAGCTCGCTCGCCGCAGTTGCCCGTGCATCGTTGACAACGTAGAACAGCTTGGTATAAAAGTGAAAGGTAATTTGGTCGGCTTTCTGAGCTTCATTGGTCATAGTTTCGCGTAAGTTTTCAGCTGTGCATTAGCACCAAAAAGACCAACGTTTTTGGTCTACTGTCCTGCAATCAGACCACTGGAGTTGCGGAGAAGGTGTGTTGCGTATTGGCGCTCCAATTAGGCGCGGGGCTTTTCTCCGCCGGGCCGGCGGCACGGCGTATACTCCTTTTTCGGGCATGGTCGCGGATAGCCGATGGTCCCGTTCAGCCTTGAATAAAGCTTAACGCTTAAATTGTGGGCGCCGCCGGCTAAGCTAGCTTGGGATAAGTCCGTTCTCTTTTAAACCAGGACCCAAACGCGTTAGTGCAAACCACTTCGACTCGGAACAGCCGCTACCATCTTCTGCCCCTCAACTGGCCTCACAGACCGAGTCATCCGACTCGACGCCGTATACTTCCAAGTTCCGGCTTTATTCTCCCCGCGACCTTACCTCACTTTCGGGCGACTCGATTTTCCCGTCGATGAAACATCCACGCACATCTTGACGCACATGATTCTAAATCCGAGTTCTTCTCGCAGAAGCACACATGCCAGTGTGCATCTCAGTCGTCAAATTTTTGGCCGGTATCCCGACACCCCAAAGTATCGACAGCAGCAGCTTGAGTAACTTTTCATGACAGGGATGCTTCTTCGGCGCAATCAAAGCTGCTATGGATATTACAAGTATGGAAATACTATGAGTGATCGAAATGGATAGTAAAATTGGGGATGAAAATCAAGAGACAGAAAGAGGGAGAAAAGATATATACTGGCGCAGGGTTTACATACCCCACAATGCATATCGAGAGTAACCAAAGTGGTAGCAATTACGCGCTCTTTTCATCCCTTCAGTTTTTCAAGTTTTTACAAAACAGGTTTTCCAAGGACCAACGCTTCCTCGGTATGGCAAAGGTACTCATTCGCCAATGTTCATATAGCACTCATGAACGTTTGAACCGTAATCATATCATCCTACTTATCTTTAGCCTATCTCATTACATATCACTAATAAAAAATATCGGTATGTACATGGGCAGCCCAACTGCAAATCTGCTCGTACCTGACCGCCAAAAGAATACCAGAGCACACAGAACATACAATGGCAATGAGTCGCTTAATCTTCCACTTCCACGATACTCATTGTCGGACTGCTGGATGTGGCAATAAAGAAGACAGCGTTTTGGGCATCATCCGACGAACAAGTAGGAAAAACGCATTATCTCGTTTGGATCGGCACTGCTCGGTTCCACCATATATATAGATACAGATCTGAGAGTGTATACTCCTTCTTCTGGCCGCATGGCACGGTACAGCATGGTATGCGATAATCCCGTTCAGCCTTAAAATAAAGCTTAAAGTTTAAATTGTGGGCGCCGCCGGCTAAGGCTAGCTTAGGCCACTTCCAGCACGTTGATCTAAATATCCACTCGGTACTCCGTACTGGATAAAACTATTGAGAAACCCTGATTTGACGGGAAACCCCTACAAAAAAGGAAATTCTCGTGAAACCCGCGCGAATTGTGCGGTGGAAACCCATCACGGTGTTTGTCACGCTTCCACTATCGTGACTTATCTTGTACAAATGTTTTGACGCTGTTCAATGGCTTATCGCTCTCGACTTTCTCTAGTTTGCCATCAATCTCTTCTGCCTCTCTCTGGTCGATCCCACTGGTGATGTGTTTGACCCTGAAGAGGACAAGCCTGTCATTGAGCTCGCTCTCCAAATCTGAAATCGTCGTTGAATTTTTCCTTCATTTTGTTGAGTTCAACGTTCAACATTCAAACGTTCAGATTTCAACATAAGTAAAGCTGGTGAAACGGTACATCAAGCTTTTGTCTGAATCTCTTCGCCTCTGAATGTAATTCCGCCTACTTATTCCTCTTTTTTAATAACTAGTCCACCACTTATCTCACATCCTCAGCTCAGAAACGCGTTCAAATTAGTAGTCAATACTGACTTCAAATTTCAATCCACATTTTCGGAGTCTTGTCCTTGATGAGTGATTCGAGTATTTGGATAGCTGAGGTTTTGGTCAATCACTTCCATTCTTTCCTTTGCCGCAGTGGCCATGTACAAATTCCTGCCTCTACTAGCTAGAAGTACTGTGCATGGTATTGCAGAGACTTCTACTTCATGTAGTACTACCAAGTGGATCTTACCAAGGATCACAGCTTCCACCAAGCTTCCACTCAGCCTCAGCATACGAGCCCATTGTCATCGTCGTTGTCGCTATTGAGCAACTGTCCACTCGGGCTGTCGTCCTAATGTTTTAAGCTTGCTTACTTGCATATTCCCGCTACAGCCGTTCCCCTCGCGTATTCTGGCTCGGCGGGAGTTCAGTGACTTGTGTGACCGTTTGTGACAGTCACTGGGTTTCTTGGGGGTTGCCGAATAAGGATCAAAAGCAGGGGTTTCTCAATAGTTTTATCCTCCGTACTCAACTGCGTTAGTGTACTTAAAACATGTTCTTTCGTCGTCCACACTTCTTCGTCAAGTCGGAAAAGAGCAGCTTTTCGCGGAGCATTGAGTAGAGTCCATGGTTATCCGCACCTCACAGACCGAGTCATTCCATTCGACGCTGTATACTTTCAGCTCTATCCTCCTCCACGGTGCGACTTTTCTTGGGAATGGCGATAAATGTGCGCGGCTGGGTATCCGAGTATGGCTTCTTTCAAGTCATTGGAGAGTTTGAGTGATCGAAATGAATAAAAAATGGGGATGAAAATGAAGAGACTATGTGCGAAGTAAGCCCAAGCTCGTTGTGCACAATGCAAGACTATGTTCTATTTTGGACAACACAATCCGTAGGAGTAGAATCTTACTGACGTTCACCTCCCTCAATCCGGTCTCTGACAACTTCAACAAATACCTCCACTGCGTCTTGCTATGATAAAAGCGAAGCAACAATTGAAAGAACTACCAGCAGACGGATGGCAAAGCTGCTAATCAGATAGAAAATCCAGACTGATCCGGGTGAGGTTGTAACGAAGGTGACTGTCGATGTAGGACATCCGCCAGTGACATAGGCGGGCTGCGCCCGCTATTTCTGAAAGGTAAAAGACCGTCCTTGTTCAGAGACGTTTCGCCACGGAACTCTTCTGGGATTTGTAGAACTCGCATTACAATGCGTCGCCGAGTAGATGGATCGTATTCCAAGCACATTGTGCATTGAAGAGTATTGCTTACATCATCTGGAAGCCCCCAGATTGAAAACACAGTGAAAGCAAAAGAAGAAAAAGACTCACCTGTTATCGCGGTAATGAGTTGGACCGTTGAAATTGTGCTGTTCTCCAGGTTGACAACGCCGAACTTGGCAGAACGCTGACCCATTGAGACGCTGAACGGCTGCCCGAACGAAAAGATGAGACGAGAGTGAAACCTGGTCCCTTTCTTGTGAGCCTCTAGCAGCCCATCCATCTGCGACAAAGTCTCCTCGGATGTGAAGCCATCAAGGAGAAAACTCTCTCGAAAGTTTGAGATGGACGCAGATGTGAGAAGCTGCAGCAGGCTTATCTCCCAAGGAGCACCTTTCGGAAGCAACAAGTCATTGCCTCTGGAGAATGCTTCTTGAGGCGGCAGGGAATTATCGCAGATCCTGAACCGTAATCTTGCAGCGCATGGATGGACATTGAGAGGACGATGCAGATAGAGGTAACCGTGAGTACCAGCTGGAAAGGGTTGGGCAGCTATCACTGTTGCCTTTGTTGGACGAAGTAGATATGGACAGAGCATAGAAGATATGCTTCGGTATCGTACTGCGATATGGGCTTGCTGTCTCAAGTCAATAAAGTCCGATTTGACAAGCTTTTCGGGGTTAAGTGTTGAGATATTGTGGGATCTGGAGAAGGTCCGACTGCCATTTGACCACTGCATTTTGGGTTCTTGGTTATCCGTGTAACAGGAAATATGAAATATAACACGTACTCTGGGCACTTTTGGGTCTGGAGCCAAGACTGATGGCACAGATTCTGATGGGGTAAGATTGGATACATAACGAGTGTTGAAAAAGGCTGTCGTCAGGCTAAGGCCACTGGTCCGAATTTTTGGTGATTGGAAGATGAGTTTGCAAGCTAACATTGAACGAAATTAGGCGCTCATTCGTTCAACTTGCTCACGTGAGAAACACAAGCTCGGTCCGGACTCCGCGCTCGAAAAACCTGCCGCCGTATACGATTACACCCTATACTTTCACTGTTCTCACTACTACGCTCGCCACTACTCTCCCCGGTCTACATAGACAAGCTGGACGAGCTGGTTACGCGTCATATTGTGTGATTCGTTTACCAGTTGAAGTGGATAAGAGGCGGGCCGCGTAGGATACTTTGGTTGTTTGGTTTTTCGGGTGTTCTGGGTTTCGAGTGTTCGAGGAAAGAAAGCGATTCCCATTACTATTATCACTACCACCTACTACCTCCTATTACCCACTAGCACCCTTGGTACGATATGTTTTTAACCCTTAGCCCCGTTCAGCGATTTATGGAGTAGTAAGTTGCGCTGAAATATGGACGTACCGCCATCCTTACGGATACTTGTTAGTTAATTTTTAATTATTGGCCAAATTTGAAATCACGACTTCTTTGCCAGACATCCAAGTAGTTGCGATAGCTGGCCCTACATGTCATCACAATACTCTTCCCTTAATAACGTCTAAACCAGCTTGCTGTCATCGTCCCAGATACATCTCTGACCTCTACAGGATAGCTATGCCTGACCCTAACTATCAACTATTCTACGGATCTCCCAATTGTAATGGTATGGTTTTTAAAATTCCTAATCAAGTGGAATGTCGAGTCTGATCTGCGCGAGAGGGCACCGAAGGTGACTGTCGAAGTAGGACATCCGCCATTGAGCCAGTCAGTTTTCCCCTTGCCTTTTTGAGCGGTAAGATATCACCCATGTTGACATAGGTTTCGCCGCGGAACTCTTCTGGGATATGGAGAACTCGTATTGCCATGCGTAGCCAAGTAGATGGATCATATTCCAAGCACATAATGCACGAACGAGTGTTGTCTGTGCGGTCTGAAAACCCAAATCAGAAACACAACAAGACAAAATAAATGTTTTTCAAAAAAAAAAACCCACTTGCTATTTGAGTATAGATTTGGATTGGTAACATTGTATTTGTCTATAGGTCAACAACGGACAACATGGTGGAACGTTGACCCATTGAGACACTGAATGGCTGCCGGAACGAAAATACAGGACGAAATGGAAGCCTGTCGCGTATCCGGTGAGCCGCTACCAGGCCATTCAGCTGGGACAATGCTTCCTCAGATATCATGTTGTCAAGGAGCAGGGCCTCTCGAAAGTTTGTGACATATGCAGACGTGAAGAGATGTAGCAAGTCCATCTCCCAAGGAGCACCTTTAGGAAGTAATAAGTCTTTGCCGCTCGAGAATGCTTTTTGAGGCGGCAAGTGTTTATCACAGATTCTGAACCGTAAGGTTGCGGCGCATGGATGGGCATCGGTAGGAGGATGATGTAAATAAAAGTAGCCGTGAGTCCCAGCTGGAAAGTTCAGGGGGCAACCATATTTTGTTCCCTTTGCTATAGTGGAAACAATACGTTTATATGTAGCAAACATGACAGAGATGTTGCGGTACCGCACTGCGAAGTGGAATTGTTGTTTCAAGTCAATGAAGTCCGATGGAATAAGCCTTGCGGGGTCAAGTGTTGAGATATCGTGTGATCTAGCAAATGTCCTGCTCGTTCCCACCTGCATTTTGCCTCTTGGTTACTACTTATCTTATCACTTGGGACATACGGCACGTACGTTGGGGACTTTTGCGTATGAATACAAGACTGCTTTTTCTGATGGCGTAGATTCTGATTTGGCAGCGGTAGATACATAACGACTGTTCAAGAAGATCGTCGTCAGTCCCAGGCTCCTGGTCCGAAGTTTTGGTGTTTGGAACATGAGTGTGCAAGTTAACATTTGAACATGATTAGGCGCTCATTCGTTGAACGCTCACGTGAGAAAAACCTGTCGCAGTCCTTATCTGATTCCTATGGCAACGTCTAGTACCTAGCTCCAGTTCAGGCCAGAATTTCTTAGCAGATAAAACAAGCATCCAGATGTCAAGAGCAAGGCAAGACTCGGAGCTCAGGCCACAGGAGTCAGACTCATTTTTTCATTTTCTTCTGTTGTTCTTATTATTCTCCCCCCTCCTCTCTCCTCCCCAAACCAGGAGTCTATTTACCATAGAGTTGGATCTTCAAGAAAGCCTTGTCTATACTCGTAGTAACGTAGTTATAGGGCCATACCGTCGCTCTTCTGATCCTGCTCTCCATACTTCTTCTAAATCTACCATGACAAGATATCATTGAGATATCGTTATTCTGTTCAAGACATTGATTCATAAAAATTGCTTAGTGGATGGCCACCCACATTCTCTGTCCAGTTCAGAGCGCCCTTAAGTTGGGGGATATGGGAATGATACCGACTGGGAAAAGAACGGAGCGAGAGAAAACAGAAAAGACAGCGGGGGAGCTAGTCCCCGGTCCCACTTAGCCTACGAGTCAGACTCTGCCTCTGAGGAGGAATCTAAGGGTACATGAGAACCATGTGGAGTGGGGAGACAGAGAGACGATTTCCAGGAAGATGAAAAGGATACAAGGTGGGGTCCCAGAGGTCCGGAGAATTGAATCTGTTTCCGGTTGCTTGGTAAGTTTTAAGGCGGCGAATGGGGCCGAAGCTGAAGTATGATATTTTTTTTCAACGCATGACCATGACAGTACTTAGTGCATGAACATGGGACAGAATTAAATCCATGAACTTGTTCTGAGTGAAGCTGACTTGAGAAGGAGATCAATTGTATGTATGATGAACAAAGATGCGGTGTGCTCCAGCGGCCACCAGTCAAGTGTAGTCCACATTCTAGTTACCATAGTCAGTCCTCAGGTAAAACATCGGCTAAAAGCATGCTGTAATTGAGTTTACGACTTCTTTGCCAGACATCCAAGTAGTTGCGATAGACGGCCCTACATGTAAGCACGATATACAGACTCTTCCCTTGCTACCACTGTTTGACAAACCAGCTGGCCGTCATCATCCCTCAAATCCATCTCTGATCTCTACAGGATAGCAATGCCTCGCCCTAGTAATCATCGACCATCCCATCGATCTTCCGATTGTAATGATACGGTTTCAAAACTCTTAATCAAGTGCGATGTCGAGACTGACATGAGACGGGACCGAAGGTGATTGTCGGAGTAGGACGTCCGCCATTGAGCTAGTCAGTTTTCCCCCCGCCTTTCTGAGCGGTAAGGTACCACCCATGTTGACATATGCTTCGCCGCGGAACTCTTCTGGGATGTGGAGAACTCGGATTACCATGTGTAGCGGAGTAAATGGATCGTATTCCAAGCACATAGTGGATGCAAGAGTCTTGTCTGTGCGCTCTGGAAGCACAAATTAGGAACATAGTGAAAAAATAAAAAATTCAAATTCAAAAACCTGCTATTTGAGTAAAGATTTGGATTGGTAAAAGTGTATTTGTCTGTAGGTCAACAAGGGACAACATGGTGGAACGTTTACCCATTGAGACACTGAATGGCTGCCGGAACGAGAATACATTACGAGATGGAAGCCTGTCGCGTATCCGGTGAGCCGCTAACAGACCATTCAGCTGAGACAAAGCTTCCTCGGATAATACCATATTGTCAAGGAGCAGGGCCTCTCGAAAGTTTGTGACGTACGGAGTCGTGAGGAGATGTAGTAAGTCCATCTCCCAAGGAGCACCTGTTGGAAGTAACAAGTCTTTGCCACCAGGAAATCCTTTTTGAGGCGGCAAGATTTTATCACAAATTCTGAACCGTAAGGTTGCAGCGCATGGATGGGCATCGGTAGGAGGATGATGTAAATAAAAGTAACCATGAGTCCCTGCTGGAAAGGCTAGGGGGTAACCGTATTCCGTTCGCTTTGCTATAGCAGCAACACGTTTATATGTAGCAAACATGACAGAGATGTTGCGGTACCGCACTGCGAAGTACAATTGTTGTTTCAAGTCAATGAAGTCCGTTGGAACAAGCCTTGCGGGGTCAAGTGTTGAGATATTGTGTGATCTGGAAAATGTCCTGCCCCCTCCGACCTGCATTTCGGTCCTTGGTTACTAGTTATCTTATCGCTTGGGATATACGGAACATACTTTGGGGACTTTGAGGTATGGATCCAAGACTGGTTTTTCGGATGGCGTAACTTTTGGTTTGGAAGTAGTAGATACGTAACGATGATTTAAAAAGACCGTGGTCAGGCCAGGGCTACTGGGCCGAATTTTCGATGTTTGGAAGATGAGCTTGCGGATTAACATTTGAACGCAATTAGGCGCCCATTGGTTCAACCTCACGTGAGAAAACACAATTGACTTTTCTTCACTACTTACTTAACTACTACTTACAAGACGGGCTAGTCAGGCTATCCTTACACACACCTATCTGATTCCTTTTGCACTGTCGTACTTAGCTCCAGTGCAGGCCAGAATTTCTTGGCAGATAAAGCAAGCGGATGTCAAGACCGAGCAAAGATCGAGCAAAGATCGAGCAAAGACCGAGACTCACTCAGGAGTCACACTCTTTTTTCTTCATCATGTTACAAACCTGTTATACTACTAAATGGACCAAGAAATGATGTCATATCTGAACTGTTCACCCCATGGGCACAGGTCCCCAGCAACTGTGAACAATTGACATTCTGAACAGGGCCTGTCACAGGTCACAGGCCGTGAACAAATGGTCGAAATAGTACAGTATAATCGTTAGCGCTGAGGCCGGTCAGGCGAAAATTAACGAGAGAGTTCTGGAGGTTATAAGGTACGGTATTTATACCTATAATAATGGCTATGTACAATGGCGAGAAATCCCCAAGTTCCAGAAGAGAAAAGAAGGACCATTGAGAAGGACTGGAGTCAACAACAAAGTCAAAGTAAGTCAAGAGGCTCCAAGATTACTGTACAGATATTGTAGACTGAGTATGAGTGTTCCGAAGACGATACGACCGGGCGGTGGGCGATACTGTAAATACTTTAGACAGACCGAGATAAGATAAGATAGAATGCCGAGAAACGGCCAATACAACAGTAAGCGCTTGCCACGCGCGTCTACACAGCACCACTTTTCCTCCTCGGAGTCGTTATTGTTATGCTAATCGTCAATTTCCCGAAATCACACAAAGCACTTTTCGTTGACATATCGCTCGGCGCTTCTAGCGCTCATGTACATCCCCTGTCGTTCTTACGATGTTCAATAAGCGGATAAGTTCCAGAAAATTTCTCATTCTTAACAAAGCTTCGACTGGACTGCTGGTATTTCCGAAATACAGTTCATGATTTACAGCTCCAAGATTTCTTCATGTATATTATAAGGTACATCTTTCAATACTGTTATTCGAGAAAAACAAAGACTAATACCAACCTTTTCAAATAAGCTATTCCGCTCAATCTCCTCTACTCCCTTCTCCGCGTTTTACCAGCGTCGAAACCAGCCGCATATTTCGGTTCCACGACGATGGCTCGCCTTCGCAGTCTCGCGCTTCCAACCAGCACTCACAGTTTCCCTCCTATGCAACACCCTATCACTGTCAGGTTCCTCACATTTATCTCTACCTATCTCACATCTCCGAATTTCCGAATCGACGAGATGGAGAGCTTTGTCAATGGACACCGCGAACGGACTCGAGTTCACGCCGACAAGAACCAGGAGCGGGATTTGATGTTGAGCAGTGCCGGTGGTTCTTTAGGAAGAACTGGCGTATCGTTACCTTCTCATTCGCCGCCACACAATATCCTGTGATCTCACATTCGCGTACGCCTTCCGATGCCGATTCCGTCGCGGAGAGATTTGTGATATCTTCACGACCCGGTAGTCACTAGTCACCCTAACAATCATAATATATGTCCTCCGCACCATACACGTCCGACATACACGCGCCAACGTCCATCCAGAATCAAGCCCTCTCCGGCCTCGCCGCCTGGTTAAGACACGAATCGCTTTGGTAGCAATACCGCAGGTACTGCTTCTTACTCGTATCTACCAGCTACCACTGGAACGTCGACCCACCTGCCCCGGCCTATCCTCTTCCTCCTTCTCTTCTTCCATCTCGGGTACGAGTACGTCCGCACCAACAACGAAATGCATATCTGGCTTATCCGGTTTGTCTGGCTTACCACAAACGAGCGGTACCAGTCCTAGTCCTATCTCCCTCTCGTCACTTTCGGGGCTGGCGAATTTAGCTTGTCCGTGGTCGTTGGGAGGGACTAGTTGCTCCGTGCCAAGTAGTTGTATTGGCATGGGGGTGAATTCGGGAACGGGTATGAAAACTGATATGGTGCGAATACCAGTACGAACACGGATGTCAGTGCGGGTGCGGATACAATGAGTCCTCCGTGTCCTACGACCACCGCTGGAGTAGTCCTCGTCCCACCGCGAAAGCGATATTTCTCGTCCTTCGGACATCGGTGCTTCTCGCCTGCGTGGCAAAGTATAGGGAGCTAGGGGATTACTAAGGGGACGCCTGGAGGCGCAGGGGTCAGTATGAGTAGTAGTCAAGGGAATAGTGGTGGGTTAGGAAGTGTAGGACGGATAGCGATAGGCATGGGAGGAGTGGCGCGCGCGAAAGGGAGAGGGAGAGTCGACGCGTGAGTATTTTTTTTCTTTTATATTCTTTCTTGTTCCTATTAGTGTACGTCGCTAACTCGTCCTCTCAGATAAGCACGGTCTCCGCTACGGATTCCGATCCCTAGGAAAACCCTATCCATGCCCATACGCATACCCGTCGTTCTTCCGGTTCCCTCTTCCAAATTGACCACGACAAGATATCGCTATTCACGCAGGACATCGATACGCGGAAACTACTCAGTGGGCGCTCGACGATATTCGCTGTGCAGTCGAGCGCGCGTACGGGTGGAGATGTAGGCGGTATGGGGAATATCGGGGATGTGAGAGAAAGGGGCGATGATAAGAACGAAGATAGGGAACCGAGAGAAGTAAGAGAAGATAGGGACACGAGGATACGGAGTCTCGCTCAGCTTACCCAGAATCCGCCTTTGCGAGAGGGACCGAGAGAAACACAAGAGGCTTCCCAGTCGGAAGAAGAAGTCTTACACCCTCCTTCGTCGCCGCTTCCTCCGCTCCCACCTTTGCCAAGCCCAACTGCACCGGCGTTCGTACTAGGAAGTCCTCGTCGGTTTTCTTCCAGCTCGGGTTCTCTTTCAGGCTCCTCCTCGCCAACCTCATTCCCAACCTCATTCCCAATACCCATACCCATATCCAAACGCTTGTCCTACACGAGTTCAAATATATGTGCTGCTCTAGGGCTCTCCCCGCTGTCTTCACCGCTAAGGAATGTCATTTCCTTCCCGAGTGAAGAGGATCCCCTCAGGGTCGGCGTCGGGGCCAGCAGACGCAGGACGCGGCAAGACGAGGAAGAAGCCTCCGCCTCCGCTCTTCGATATCCAACTGAACCCATAATCCGTCATCCCCACCAACACACTCCTCGCCTATGCTCACCTCCGTGTCGGACGTTGAAGCACGGCTGAAGAAGATGAACGATGTGTTTTTGGCTAGTCTGGAGGGATTGCTTGGGGGAAGGGGGAGGCAGGGAAGGCAGGGGAAGGCAGGGGGATTGGGTTTGGGGTTATGGACATGGGGTGTCGATTCAAGTGTCTAGCTACCCACTTTTCACCGCTCTCGCTACTGCGCTCGCCACTACTCTCCCCCGTTCTCACCCTCCTCGAGCCCACTTTTTCCGTCTTGGGTTCGATTCAGGGAGGTAATACTTTGCGAGTGTAGGCGGCGCGTGTATCTTATGCGTTGCTATATATATACTACGTAGATGAGCTGGTTACGCGTTATATGATGTAGTTTGTTTACCAGTTGAAGTGGGTGGAATGTACCGGGCGGGCTGCGTAGGATGTTTCGGTTGTTGGTACGAAACGTTCTTGCCCCTTACCCTAGCTCAACGATTGATGTAGTAGTAAGTTGCGCTGAAATACGGATGCTATACATGGACAACTCGTCAGTAACAACTCGTCAGTAATTATTAATTATTGGCCCCTCGATTCGTTATTTGGGCCTTTGACAGATTACTTTTCTTGCCTGTTAGCACGGCCGTTTTCGTTTAGCGTAGCACCAACTTTCTGAATTCCTGAGCGTGATCCTCAAGCCTTCAAGTTGTGTTCAGCTACTTAGCCGGGATCTTGCTCTTAGAAAAAATGGAGGTTCAGACAATTGAGAGACTCTCTCAAAAGAAGATGAAAATAACAGAAGGTAAGGTCCTGGACGCCTGGGGAATATAAAGGAGTATTCGCGTTTCCGGTTGCTTGCTACGTGCTGGGAATGGGCGAATGGGCGAAATTTGAGGTGAGGTATGGTTTTTAGCTTGCTGTGCACAACGCACGACCATGGACCACATGCCTCTGTACTTGGTGCACATGGAACAGAATCAAAACCATCGCCGATTGGTTTTGAGCGAAACGGAAGCGAATCGAAATGTATGATGGACGATAGTGTAGTACGTCCCAATGGCCAACAGTCAAGCGTAATCTACATTAGTGACCATAGTCAGAACACTGGTAGATTGCTGGTTGACATTGTCCTCAGGTAAAACACTGGCAAAAAAGGACGCTTTAATTGCGATTGCAACTTCTTCGCCATACATCTTGCGACAGATGGCTCTACATGTCAACACAATATACCTACATAATCTTCTCGTAATACCACTGTTCAATAAACTCGTTGGCTATCATAATGATAACAGGTTCAAAACTCAAAACTTTTAATCAAAGCAGAATGGCGAGCGTGAGACAGCATCGAAGGTGACTGTCGAAGTAAAGACATCCGCCATTGAAATAGGCAGCCGTGCCGCCTGCCCTTCTGAGCTCGAAGAGATCACCCATGTTGACATATGTTTCGCCGCGGAACTCTTCTGGGATATGGAGAATTCGGATTCCAACACCTAGCTCAGCAGACGCTTGGTGTTCCAAGCACATGGTGCATGAAAGAGTCTTGTCGATACGCCCTGAAAGCCCAATTAGAAACAGCGAGAAAAAAAAGTTGTTTCAAAAAAACTCACTTGCTATTTTAGTAACGATTTGGGCCGGTAATATTGTACTTGTCTGTAGGTCAACAATGGACAACATGGTGGAACGTTGGCCCATTGAGGCACTGAAATGGCTGCCGGAACGAAAATATAGGACGATACGGAAGCCCGTTGTGTATCTCGTGAGCCGCCAACAGGCCATTCAGCTGGGACAAAACTTCCTCGGATGCCAAGTTGTCAAGGAGTAGGGCTTCTCGAAAGTTTGTGATCAACGCAAGACGTCAAGAGATGCAGCAAGTCATCTCCCAAGGAGCACCTTTAGGCAGTAACAAGTCTTTGCCACTGGAGAATCCTTTTTGAGGCGGCAACATTTGATCACAGATTCTGAACCGTACTGTGGCAGCGCATGGATGGACATCGATAGGAGGGTGATGTAAATAAAAGTAACCGTGGTCCCAGCTGGAAAGGTTAGGGACTGGCTGCTTCTCTTTCCCTTTGCTTTAGTAGTAATGCTTTTATATGCACCGAACATGACAGACAGGTTGCGGTACCGCACTGTGAAGTGCAATTGTTGTTTTCAAGTCAATGAAGTCCGATGGAATAAGCCTTGCGGGGTCAAGTGTTGAGATTTCGTGCGATCTGGCGAATGTCCTGCCCTTTTCCACCTGCATTTCGGTCCTTGGTTACTAGTTATCTTATCGCTTGGAGCATACGGCACGTACTTTGGGGACTTTTGCGTATGGATCCAAGACTGCCTTTCCTGATGGTGTAGGTTCTGATTTGGCAACAGTAGATACATAACGACCGTTCAAAAAGATCGTCGTCAGTCCAAGGCTCCTGGTCTGAAGTTGTGGTGTTTGGAAGATGAGTTTACAAGCTAACATTTGAATACGATTAGGCGCTCATTCACTGAACTCACTTGAGAAAAACGTGTCGCCTTACATGCTTATCTGATTCCTTTGGCACCGCCGTACTTAGTTCCAGTTCAGGCCGGAATTTCTTGGCTGATAAAGCATGCATCCAGATTTCAAGAACAGGGCAAGACTCAGGGCTCAGGGCTCAGGAGTCAGACTCATTTTTCCTTACCTTCTCCTCTCCAAGAGTCTATTCACCGTCATCATAGAGTCGGATCTCCAAGAAAGCCCTATCTATTCACATAGTGATAAGCCATACCTGTCGCTCTTCTCCTCGTGCTCTCGATAGGTCTTCTATGTCTACCAGTCTACCACGACTGGCACGACATGATATCATTAATCTATTCAAGAGATGAAAACTGCTTAGTGGACAGTCACGGACATTCTCTGTTCGATCAAGAGCGCTCTTGGGAGATATGGGGATGATATGGAGAATGATACGGACTGGAAAAAGAACGGAGCGAGAGAAAACAGAGAAGACAGCAGAAAAAACTATCCTCGGTCGCGCTCAACCTACTCAGACTCCGCCTCTGAGGAGGAATCTAGGGACACATGAGAACCTTGTGAAATGGAGAGAGAGAAAGAGGCATTTCCAGGAGGATGAAAAGGATATAAGATAATATCCCAGACGTCCGAAGAATCGAATCCGTTTCCGGTTGCTTGGTAAGTTTTAAGACGGCGAATGGGCCAACGCTGAAGCTGAGCTGAAGTATGATCTTTTTTCAATGCACGACCAGGACAGTACTTAGTGCATGAACATGGAACAGAATTAAATCCATGGGCTTGTTCTGAGTGAAGCTGACTTGAGGAGGAGATCAGTTGTATGTATGATGGGCAAAGATGTGGTGTGCTCCAGCGACCAACAGTCAAGCGTAATCCACATTCTAGTCAGTCCTCAGGTAAAACATCGGCTAAAAGCATGCTGTAATTGAGATTGCAACTTCTTTGCCAGACATCCAAGTAGTTACAATAGACGGCACTATATCTATTGATACCACTGTTTGACAAACCACCATCATCATCTCTCAAATCCATCTCTGACCTATGCCTCGCCCTAACTATCGACTATTCTATCGACTATTCTATGGATCTCCAGATTGTAATGATACGGTTTCAAAACTCCTAATCAAGTGGATGTCAGGACTGATCTGCGTGAGACGGCACCAAAGGCGACTGTCGAAGTAGGACATCCGCCATTGAGCTAAATTCCCCCTTTCCCGCTAATTTGAATGGTAAGATATCGCCCTCGTTGACGAATGTTTCGCCGTGGAACTCTTTTGGTATTTGCAGAACTCGGATTACCATACGGTGTCGCCGAGCAGATGGATTGTATTCCAAGCGCATAGTGCATGAAAGAGTTTTGTCCGTGCGCTCTGAAAGTACAAGTTAGAAACATATAATGAGAACAATAAAGGAAAAAAAAAATAACTCACTTGCTATTGTAGTAAAGACTTGGGCCTGTGAAATTGTATTGGCCTCTAGGTCAACGACGGACAATGTAGTGGAACGTTGACCCATTGAGACACTGAATGGCTGTCGGAACGAAAAGAGAAGATGATTTCGAGCCCTGGAGCTCCTCTGGTGAGCCGCTAGCAGATCAAGCTGGGTCAAAACTTCCTCGGATACCAAGTTGTCAAGGAGTAGGGCCTCCCGAAAGTTTGTGACCAACTTTGATGTGAAGAGATGTAGCAAGTCCATTTCCCAAGGAGCACCTGTTGGAAGTAACAAGTCTTTGCCACTGGAGAATCCTTCTTGAGGCGGGAAGAGTTTATCACAGATTCTGAACCGTAAGGTTGCAGCGCATGGATGGACATCGGCAGGAGGACGATGTAGATACAGGTAGCCGTGACTCCCAGCTGGAAAGGCCAGGGGGTATACATATGTCTTTGGCTTCATTGTACGCTTATATGCAGCAAGCATGATAGACATGTTGCGGTACCGCACTGCGAAGTGCAATTGTTGTTTCAAGTCAATGAAGTCTGATGGAACAAGCCTTGCAGGGTCAAGTGTTGAGATATTGTGTGACTTGGCAAATGTCCTACCCCTTCCCAACTACATTTTGGTTCTGAGTTAGTTATCTTATTGCTTGGAGCATACGGCACATACCCGAGGGACTTTTGGGGATGAACCCAAGACTGATTCTTCTGATGGCGTGGATTCTAATTTGGTAAGAGTAGATGCATAACGATGATCCAAAAAGATTGTCGACAAGCCAAGGGCACTGGCCCGAATTCCCGAGGTTTGGAAGATGAGTTTGCGAGCTAACATTTGAAAGCAATTAGGCGCCCAAACGTTTCAACCTGTTCACGTGAGAATTACAAGCGGTCCGCCATGGTCCGCCATATCCTTTTGCTTCTTCACTTCTTTCAAATTTCAATGTCCATTGCCGATTTTCCGAAACTCCTGGTCCGAATTGGAAGACGAGTGTGCAAGCTAACATCTGAACACAATTAGGAGCCAACTCGTTGAAGTCGCTCATATGAGAAAAACCTGTCGTGCCTTACACTAGCGGCTAGCGGCTAGCTATCTTTTGTGAAGAGAATAACTCGTTCACATATCCTTACACAAACCGACCTGAGATTCTGAATCCTTTGGCATTGTCTAGTAACTCGCTGTCCAGGCCAGAATCTCTTCGCACACCAAGCAAGCATCTGGATGTTGAGAAAGAGGCAAGACTCAGAGCTCAGCGCTCAGCGCTCAGGATTCTTCCTTTTCTTCTTATTCCTCCTTTCCTCTGCCCAAACCGGGAGTTCTATTCCGCTGCTGCTCTCGATACCTCTTCTAAATCTACCACAACAAGACATCATTATTCTATTCAAGAACTTATATACTCTGCGGAGGGATATACATTTCTAAGATAGTCTGGGGTACGCAGCTACTTTCTGAATTGTGTATCGTTATGTGGTAGTGGTAGGTGGTAGTGGTAAACACTCGAAAACACTTGAACCACCTGAAACTCGCGAAAAAACCAAAACGCCCAAAACCTCAGAGCTTCCCGCCTACGCACACCTTTCGTCCACTATTGATCAAACAGCCCGTGCCCACAGAGTCATGCCCACGCGTAACCGTGACCAGCTCTTTCAGCTCGTTTAACTGGTTTACGTTGGTATATAGATAGCACCGCCAAAGAACCGGGGGGGGGGACCACGCAGACGCCCCTGTGCGAACGCTGGTGCGGTTGTGCTTGGCGAGAGCGGTGCTGGAGAAAAAGGAGATGAAGGGGCAAGAGGAGGAGCGAGGGTGGGGGTGGTACGGCTTCTGACTACAATCCTGGAGCGTCTACCGGTAGTGGGGGTCCAAGAGATCCAAGAGCATCAGGAGTCTGCGTACGCGGAGCGGGGCCACGGATCGTCTTGGCCATATCCTCTCTCGCTTCTGTTGCATCTCTCATTCTCCTATCTTCCCTCTTTTCCTTCTTTCCCTCTCTTTCCTCGGAACATTATCCCCTCCTACCGCCTCTCCTTCCGCGCGCGCTCTCGACTGCGCAGCCAATATCCCCGAACGCCGACTCATCGGTTTGCGCGTATCGATGTTCTGCACGACCAACGATATCTCCTCCGGGTAGACTTGGAAGAGGGCGTCGAGAGTAGGGCAGGAGCGAAAGAGGAAAAGCGGCGGAGGGGTATGAGTATTGCGAAGGGTTCGAGTACAAGTGTGGTGGTGCGTACAGTGCGTATGGATAGGGCTTTCTTGTAAATCTGAATCTGTAGTGAAAATCTGAAGAACAAAAGGAGTTAGTAATGTGAACTCTGATAGGGAAAGGGAAAGAAAAGAAAGAGATACTCACGCCGACTCTCTCTCTCTCTCTCCCTTTCGCTCGCCCCATCCTCCCACTCCTATCGCTATCCCATCCTACGCTCTCGATACCGCCACTAAGATATGCCAGATAAACCGGATAAGACGCCCGGAGCACGCGACGGCGAGGATTCAGTACTCAGTACTCAGTACTAAGTGATGGCGCTCATAGGACGAGAAAGAACTGGACGAAGTGGTGATAGCAAGGGCGTTTGATTTAACTGGATTAACGGGTTGGGAGCTGGACGCCGCATCGCCACAGGGGAAGTTGTTAGCGTTGATGCGGACATACCCGAGATGGAGAAAGAGGGAAGGGGACGGCCGACGCTACAGCGATAGCAGGTAGATACGAGTCTGAAGCAGTGCCCGCGGTATCGCTACTGAGGGATTCGTGTATCAACCGGCCAGATTCTGGATGGACGTGGAGGTGGTGGTTGCGGCGCGGATTGGAAGAATAGGGTGAGTAGTAGGATGACTACCGGATGGGAAAGATATCGAACGAATATTTCCGCGTACGCGAATGCGAGTGTGTTTGTAGAGGTCGCTGCCGCTGGAGCTGTCGGAATTGGATAAACTCGTAAAATAGTCTTTCAGAGTTAGGTCTAAATCCCATCGTTCAAGTACACATATTTGTACTTTGACTCGGAATTGTCGACGAGTCGACCAAAACTTGGTTGCTCGTTATGCTTTCTGGGCTTTCTGGAACGGATAAAAGGATCCATATCTCTAAAGAAGCCAATGCACGAGGAGCTAAGATTGCCATGTACGGTTCCCGCCCTTCCTTGAATCCGGTGTCTCCAGGCTAAACTGTAAACTTATCAGCCAGTCACTTCTTTGAGGACATAAACACAATATACGCACCCATTTATCCACTTTCCAGCTTCCTAGCTCGCTCACCGCAGTTGCGCGCGCATCGTTGACAACGTAGAAAACCTTGGTATAAAAGTGAAATGTAATTTGGTCGGCTTTCTGAGCTTCATTCAAGTTGGTCGTAGTTTCGCGTAAGTTTTCGGGCTGTGCATTAGCACCAGAAAGACCAACGTTCTTGGTCTACTGTACTGTCATGCAATCAGACGTTGTGGTTGCGGAGAAGGCGTGTACGGAAAGTTGGCGCTCGAATTAGGCGCGTATGCTGTTCAAAAGTGGGAATAATTCAACCGAGCTCCGCGCGCATTGAGTTTGCTCCGCGCGAATTCAAATCAGTGATGGCTCCGCGCGCGAATTCATACAAGTTGACTGCTCTGCGCGCATTCAAGCAAGTTGTTTCCCGGGGGTTTCTCAGGGTGCCCAGTCAGCTCAACAAGCTTATAAAACCTTGGAACAACCAAGTATAGGTCAAAAAACATTAAATAGTCCAGAAAACAGTAAGAGACTTAAAAAAAATATCACAATGCCAATTTGCAGAATCGAACCAGGGACTTCCGGACATCATCTGACCACTTGATGCGCCGTCGATCAAATCATATCATTATCTACTATCATATCATATCTACTATCTCTACTATCGCATCATATCATATCTACTATCTCTACTATCACATCATATCATATCTACTATCTCTACTATCGCATCATATCTACTATCATATCATATCTTTAATACGGCACTAAGTACGGCATTATGGCAACAATGATGTCAGCACCATTGGAACCCAGAAACAGTTTCGACAAGTCCATAGCAAAAAGATAATCGGGTAGCGCCGGCAAGCGGCAGGGCCCGCTACCTCTTTCCTTTGCTGTAATGTTACTCCTCGAGCACTATCGTCGTTCTAACGTTTCAATTTTTCTCTTTCTGTCGGCTTTTCGTTTCCCTCTTTTTCTGATCAACGAACAGTACTCTTCAAAATTAACCTGCGACGGCGAAGACATCTACGGGACGAAACTGACCGGTGGGATACCAGTCGACGAAGAAGAGTAGGGGCTTCCAGTCAGTTTTGCTCTGGGCCCAATTCATCCACCTCGTCCTTGGCTCATAACGATGCCACCCCTTGGAAGATTTTACGATTCGACACTTTCAAGAACTGTGTTTCTGCCGTTCAAGTTTAAGTTGTATACATCAGAGCTTCCCATTTCGCGCTATGTCGCTTTAGTTTAGTCGATCAATCCCTTAGCTCAAACATTCCTATTCATATTATAATTTGTGGAACATGTCATAACTCTTGCCTACCACGTATCAGTATGACCAGCTGAATCAGGGAGTCTCAGCCTAAGGCTCACTCGCTGTATGGATCCAAAAGTGTACTAGATGCAGGACAACAGACGTGTAGAGGATGGTGGTAATATCTCCCGTCTTATAGAGGTTGTTGCAAGGGGCAGGGCCTGTTGTTTTTGTTCTCTCCGTGGTGCAGGCGAAAGGTTCATGAGTTACTATTTTAAGACAGCGTACATCAGTAAGCGATAGGTTGTATTACATCGTAAACGAAAGAATTTTTTTTTTAGTATACAGGGTTTTCACCGTTATTGTAAGTCTTCCTACCGACGCTTCAGGTACTTGAAAACGCTGTAGTCGATCCTGTAGTTTCAAGAGCAGTGTGTTGCCATTATTTCCGAGGAAAAACAAGATTTCTAACCGTCTCAAGCACGGGTTGCGTTTAACCATAATTTCCAGAAATTCTGCAACGTTCTGTGCAGTCTTATTACATTTTGAATTGGGAAGAGAATGGTTTTGCTTACCAGTAAGGAATAATCGTCGCCGATTTGCATACACAGATATTTGACTGAATTGAATTGACCGACGAAGTTTGCGTCCGTTGTGAATAATGTTCTGACGTTCCGTAATGTTATTAGTCGCAATGTTTTACATTGTCCCAAGTGAGTTAGAACATTTTTGAACGATGAGTGTTCTTTTTCAGCTAGAAATATGTCGACGCTTTCCACTCGTCTCGGGGTAGAGGTGTTGCATAAACTGTATGCATTCATATACGTACCCCCAAAATGGCGCAATTGTGGTAATGTGCGAGCGTCTTGGAAAATGTTGGAATCCTGATCACGAAGTACATGGTCGTGATATTTGAGATATGACAAGTTGACGTGCCTCGTCGCAAATGAAAGACCTTGAACACGTTTGTCACGACTTACGAAGTCTAACGAAGTGAGTTCGGGGAAGGTAAATGCTGAGCGTTGGATGATGTCTGATAGAGTTATCGCCAGTTTTTCTTCTAAAATCACCGGAAGGGATAATGTTAGACGTCGCAATTTTGGTACCATGCTGGGCATCACCAGTAACAAGTCACATAATGGACTCATATCGTCTGAGGTAGAGGTTAGCGTTGGGCGGACAGTATTTTAGGTTTTTACCTTGATTTGTTCCCCAGAATCTGAGCTCGACATCGTTTAAACTGGGTTTCAGTAAGTAATGCTTCATGCACGTAAGCGCGCCGTCGACAGTTAATGAAATTGTGAACACACCAACAGCTCAAAGTTTCCGAGGTTATAACTGTACAAGTCAAGACATAGTAATGGCAAGGCTTTCCAGACAACGTGGTTTAATATCAGCACATCCGATAGTCATAGCGTCGATAAATGCCCAAGAAAAATATTGAATTTTTTGTGTGTCCAGGTGGTGATCGAGTTGTGCCCATGCGTTTTGGAGAACTGGCTGTCTTTTTGAGAACGTAGGACCATGTTCCATGGGTTCGAAAACGATAGTCCTGACATAGCTAGCAGGATGAGGGCCGATGGCGTTTATTGGTTGGGCTAAAGTGGTAAAGGCTTGCAGTGGGACTTCGCGATATACAATGCGGATATATTGCATGTATAGAGACCGTGAAGAGAGAGCTAAGCACGATACCGAACGCACGTTTGGTAACCAGTAGCTGATTTCTTCACTGAGGTCCAGGGGCAAAAGGGAGAGGCTCATTTTAAGGTAATGGTTAAGAGTGAGATTCGAATTGTATGTCATTGACTTTGAAAATCAGTATACCGAAGGAGAGACGTTATTTAATAGCCTGTGATGCCGCAGTATCGCCAAGGATGTTCAGGCTCTAGTTCCAATTCTAACAAAATTTTGTGCACCTTACGACAGTGTCAGTAAATTCCATAAAAGGACGACACAGAGGCGTACATCTTCAGGAGGATCGAGTTTCAAAGACTGAGCTCGAGTCCATCTCTCTAGTCTGGTCATGCCGATGAATGGGCCGTATTTTGACGTCCTATGACTTAGGTTAGATATGATCTGGACTTGTGCTGTGCAGACGACCGCTTACATATCAAAGACTTGGAGCATTCGCAATTCAGCTTGATTTCGTGGCACCCGATGTGGTTCAGGACCGGCAGCATGTAGCGGATTGGCTGTAGACGCAAGTTTCTTTTTGATGAACCTTCTCTTCTTGGGCCGTCGTGGCTCGACGGCCTTCAACACTGTAGTAATTTTTGGCTGATGCTGTACTTGTTTCTTCATGGGGTTTCAAAATCACTGAGCTTGATTATAAGCGTTCCCATAGGTCTCAGTTCTCGGCTTAGTGTGAATCATATATGCCGAGATGCGCAGAGGTAGAGGGCCTGTTAGACAGTACAGCACTTTGCGCCCCGTTTGTTGTTTGTAGTTGATGTTACGCGAATTTTTCGGCATCGATATAGAGGAAAATGGTAATAGATAGAGGAAAATGGTAATAGATAGAGGAAAATGGTAATAGTACAAATTTTAAAATAAACATGAAAAAGGCTGATTGGACGGCGCTGTAGTTTGACGAAAGGTGCATGAACTACTTACTCAGTAGGTCAATCTTTTTCTTTCCATATGAAGTCGATATGGTCGTCAATAAAAGATAAACTCCAGTCGAAAAGTACCACCCATTCTTGCTCAGGCAATTTCGATTCATCCATTTCAATAGTCAATGTTAAGCGGTCGCCCTCCAGTGTCGCCTTCTTTGCATCGATCTACGATGTATGTCAATCAAGTGTTTTAGTATTATGAACGCAGACTTACTAAGTAGAGTGCTTTTCGTCGGTTCTGGATAATGGCAAAAAAGCCAAATAGGTCATGGATCGTAGATGAAGCGATGGGAATGCCTGTAGATTCCATTAAGTCCTTGATCTGCGATGTAGTTGACCATGCCTTGGCGCAGGTTAATGTGTTACCACGACGGTGACGCTGTACATCTTGCAATAGACGTAACACGCTACTTTCATTCCTTGAAGTTCAGTCAGTACGACGAAAAGGCGAGAATTATAGAAGGTACTTAATGATACCGTCGCTCAATGCACGCCGAGCACCTCCCATTGCTGCTGCAAGCGACCGACGCTCGGAATTAGCCACAATGTAGGCATGGGCTTCCGGACAAATTATAGGCCAACAATAGGATTTATAAAGGTTGTAAGGACGTGTGTAGAAAACATCCCAACTATTGATATCGATGTAGTCAGGGTAAGATGTTTTTCCATAAAATTCGACAGGGATTTTCCAACAATGGACATCGCCCATGTAACGGGGCAAGAGGAAGGTAAGAGCAGATCGAGGATCGGTAGATTTTTGGTAGTCGACAGTGGCGACGATATCGTATCCACGCTCTATGTATTTCTGGAAAGCCTCGTGCCGTTTTTTGGTCAGAGGATACGAAAGTTTTGTTGCTACTGAGGCTTTTTTGTTGAAAGTAAGGTCGGGAAAGAGAGAATACGCTGCCGTATGCGTAATGACATTCATCACACAAGCTGCGATAACGATAAATGATTGGCATCGACGAAGCGAGGAAAGAATGGACTTACTTGAATGAAAGGACAATACAACTTGCAGTGGCGCATGGACTGAACCGATAAGTTGGATTTTTGAAGTACCTCGAACGAAATTCCAGACCCTTGCGATATGGTCTCCATCGTAGTCTTCGGGCGTAGATAGATTACCATCTTTTTGCATAGTTAGCAAAGAAGCATGGTCGTCTGTAAATTTTGAGGCTTGGCCGGTAGTGGGAATAAATTCATAGCCTATGGACATGTACCATATGCCGACTTCTGAGCAACGGCTATAAATGCAGTAAGTGTCGAGGTCTGCTTCCCATGAAGCACAATTGAAGAATTGAAGTGCTGCTGAACCAGATATCAAAAGACCAGTAGAACCCTGCACAAAAATTAACGAGTTTTTTTATGCTATGTTGTGTGTACTAACTTGGATTTCCTGAAACGGGCCAAATTCCTCAACCTTAAAGAATCGGCCCAGCACGCGAATAATAGAATGGTAACGACCTTGAAAGTCGTCAATGGTAGAGTTGAACCATTTATTCGTGATAGCGAGAGCATTTAAATCGCAGTTTCGCATTTTTGACAGCAATGAATCACTGAGTTCACATGGCCTGGTTTCCAGATTTAGTAGATGATAACTGTATCAAGATAAGACGTACAATGTTTTCCATCGTTGTGTGCCATCTTGAAGAACTACGTTGTCCATTGAGGTATTACGATGGTCGTTAGTAGGACACCTCAGTTGTTTATGTCTCACGAGCAACTACGTCAGTTGTTTTTGCACGTAGTCATCATTTTCCGATCGGAATCTCGGCTGTGCCGCGGTCAAAGCGTATTCTCTGGCTTCGTCAGATCAAATCGCGTTAGATACATAGTCAAGAGCAAAGTGTACTTACTTAAAAAGCGTAGTTAATTATTGGTAATTGATCGCCATAGATTTCTACTTTTATCTCGAGAGGTTTTTGCCTAATCGTTAACTCTGACGCAGTTTGTAACGCCGTCTGCTGCATGTTAGGAAAATCGGTGAAGTACGGATGGTGGAACACCATCACAAACTCCCGCAAGGCAGGTAATTGATCCATAATATTAATGTACAATTTGCAGGCGATTGACTTTAAAGTGTTAGTGCGTTTAACAATACATAAGTTATCGGATAAATACCTCAGTGTCATATCGGAATTCACTAAAATCCACAATGCAGTTCAGAAATTGAAGATGCTGGCAGCCAGGGAGCAGGCCTGTTAATTGCGCTGGCGATATGCCGTGTTCCGTGCGCAATTTAAGTACAATTACGGACGGTGCATTCAACAACGCGTCTATGAGTGATGCAGCTATTTCCGCTTCGTAGTTTGAGATGATAACGTTCGTCAAGGCGTGATAAGTTAAAAATTCCACTACTGTTCGTATGTTGCCGCGCAGGGTGGATAGGCTGTCGATAGTACGTTGATATGGCAAGGTGTGGCCAGCTAACATTCCTACAACCAGTAGCGATAACATCTCGAGTTGCTGGTGTTGTACAAGAAAGGTACCTATATTTAGGTCTTTGTAGTGATCCACGACGTGAAATTGTTTGAGATGCATAAACTGGAAGTCCACTGAATCGAACAAATTTTGCAGTGGAGAGTTCTCGTATCGATATCGATCGCGATTGCGTGGTAAGTGCAGTTTGAAACTATTGAGGTTAGGGCACTGTCGCGGTAATACCTTGAGAGTCTTTGCCATATTATGATATGTCGCTAAAGGGAGTTAGATACGAGAATTCAATTTTGCATTCGTTACTAACGAGGATTAGAAACCAATAGCCAATCTATACTGAGCACGGTCAACTTAGATCCTAACAGCGTATTCTGTAGTATATGAGTGTCTGTGAAGGGAGAAAAACTGAATATTTACCAGCAACCCTATATCTTTTCGCACTGTAGTTTTGCTCACTGATAACCGAACGTTGAGAACTGCCACATTGGCAGGGCATTGGTCCGATTGCGAAGGAAAAAAATCTTGTAATGATCTGTGGTATCCTTCGAGAGTAAGTTCGTTGAACTGGTCACGGCACCACCGCATGGTGGTTTGGAAAGCGGCTAAATCGATCGTACTCCATACTGTCGCGTTAATTTGAAGCTGTCGAACAACAGACGTTGGATGGTCAAGATTGCTGAACTTAGTTGGTCATGACAGTGCGAGGAGGCTGTTTTTGGTTGCGCTATGGTACAGCAGGGGTAGGGAAATATCGTGGAAGCGAGTGCAAACCCTGTTCATCGCAGACACTGTCTTTAGACTTGAGAGATTGTGTCCAATTCGGAATAATAGTTCGTTAGGGAAGTCGAGTAGTTCTAAAGGATGGTTTGCGTTATGAGTTTCTGTAGCGGAGCAAAACTTACCAGGCATAGTTTTCCACTAGAAGAACGGTGTACAGAGTTGATAGTTGTGTTTTTGATAATTTACATTTGAAACATATAAGTAATCGATGTCATTGGCATGACTCCTATCTGGGCCTCGAGCGTTACGACCTGCAAGTAGCATAAATATAATTAGTTCTTTCCACTCATATTTTGAGAAAGTATAACATAATTTTGGTGTTTTGAGCATAATACAAGAGCATAGTACAACTTATCAATGATATAAAATTTTTAACGACGAGGTTTTTTGCCATCCTTCTTGCTGTCAGGCGTTACGCTGACACTTCCCGCTGAGTTTTTCGTAGGCTCCGTCTTTTCTTCATTCATCACAACGTCTCCGCTCGATATATCAACCGAAAAATGAATAGGAGTCAATTCTGTTTTCGTCGGCTCAACCGCAGAAGTACTAGCGCCAACGTTTTCCGTCGATAAAGCAACTGCGGAATTGGTAGCAGCACGGTTCAAAAAGAGAGATTGGAATGCAACACTTCCAGCATCAGATGTTGCGGTCGCGTTGCCACGTCGTTCTCGTTGGACACTAGCGATCTCGGCTACGTCAACTGGTACGTCGCTATGATCCAATACTTTCAGGCTGTTAACGTTCGCATGGTAAATCTGAAAGAAAAAGGTTAGTAATGATGTGGAGAAAATGGAAAATGACATATGCATACTTTGCGGCAAGGAAAGGTTCCCTTTCCCGGCAGAACATAGACTACAATGCTTATGTTGGCTATGACCAACGTACCAGGGCGCAATTCGTCCCAGTATTTCCACGGGGGAATGAAATCACCAGCTGCGTTACGAAAGTCTTGCTGGATAATTCTAGCAAGTCTCTGATTAAACATCGGTCCACCGTAATCAGCCAAAAGGCGTGGGTCATATTGAGCGCCGATAAAAACATCTTTTCCTTGGAGATATTGAACAAAAATTGTGTCCCAGAAAAAAGGGACTTACCGACAGGCATCACCGGGTTAGACGATGCAGAGCTTGTTTCACTAGCTGTATCGGATTCTTCGTTTTCTTTAAATGCGTCGACAGCACCGCGTTTTTTGACGATGCGTTTTTGAGCGTGTGCAGGATAATCAACAGCTTTGTTGGCTTGATTCGTGGTATGACCCTAAAAGTCGGAATGTTAGGCTACAGGTGGTACGTGATTTTCGAAAAACGTACCGTATACATGAGTGGGCCAGTCAATACGATGCACTCTTCTGGTTGTCCGTCCCCCAACGGTTTGATGAATTCTTTGATGTTATACGTCTACGAAGGGGTTGATATGGTTTTGGTGCTGCAAAATTCAACGTACCTTGTTGTTTTTAAATTCTTCATCGATGTCGGAGTTTCTCATATGCATCGCGGTACAGATTTGGTTGAAGTAATGGTCTTTCAAGTCGTTTTCGGCACCCGTAGGCAAACCTAAAGCGAAAACGTTTTTCGCCTTGCTGTTATCGGTCAATTGGTTCGGCTGCAAACGAAGTGAGAGACGCATATTTGGACCAGTTGTTGACAAGCTTACGTTGTTAGAATCATTACCCGGGAAATGATTTCCTTGAGCACCAAGGAATGTGCCATGGGCAGAGCCCAGAATTTCTCCGAATACATTCGCCGTGAAGCAATGAGCGTTGGCATCACGAAAATTGTAGTTATCTGACCAAGTGTTTTCATTACGCCTAAAGAAGTGCTTGTCGACTTCCGCATTGGCGAATGCCCCATGCTTCATTTCAGCTATCGCTTTAGCTAGGCGCTGATTGATGCCGCCAGGTTGAGATCGAGCATTAAAAGTGGGAGACGCAAAAGAGTTGGGCAAATAATCGTGATAGGACATCGCGATACTGCACATAACAAGCATGCTGTACATTTAAATACTGAATTTGAAGTTGTATTTTTTTGGTAAATCGTCATACAAGACGCAAGGAACCAGAATCTTATGAAGCACAGACCTTGACGTCGTAGTGTCTCTGTTTCACGTAGTCGATCATCCGCGGCCGCAAGAAAGTGGAATTCGAATCGAAGCAGGTTGGGAGAAGCCCATACCGCTATGAAGAACGTGGTCGGGATAAGCCCGAACCAATCGAATAAGTTCTTGCAGGTTGTAGTGAAGGTTGAGTGAGGACTGGAAATAAAAATGAGCACACGATCACGTGGCTCCACAAGGTCACGAGGATGAGAGTGTGTACATGATATAGTCCCATGGATTTGAGTCTTTCCTACGATAATTATTCACTTTTGCTTCCACTATTCACAGTAACTCATCTCATTTATGGTTTCTCTCATGCATTGCCGTCATTGTTCCATTGGAATTGGTCGGGGTTCTCTTGAATAGTTCATTAAATGTAGTTCGGGCTTTTCCCGACTATTGATAACCAGGCTTATCCTGGATAGTAACGACAACGACGAAGCAACACCGAATTGACACTTATTTCGGTCGATGTATGGAGTGAAGACGTTGTGATGTATGAAATATGTTGTTAGTCGTTTTAGATGTAGTATTGGGCAAGTTGGTATGCTTCTTTTTTTCTGATTCCTTTACCTGTGTTCTCACTCATTTGACGGATGGTTTACAGCAAGGACTATTTAGTATGTGAGCATGTAGGGGATGCAGTCGTTGACGTCTCCAATATCAATATAGATAGACTATATCGTTATAAAATACTAAATCAATCAAGAGAAATGGACCGGAGGTCAGTGTTTGAAACTCGATTTTGCAGACCTTACCTTGTAAGCATTTACTTTTAAGCTTCAGTTATCCGCGACACGACGACGTTTCACTCTAGAATACTTGACCTGCAATTTTCAGATGCTGTTGAACATAAACACAAAGCGCTTACAGGCATATCTTCAGGACCGCGCTTGCACCGTGATGCTGAAGATGTATTTTGGTAAGTTTGAGTCCATGATGATTGTAGTGACTGTAGCAATCCAGATGAACTAGATTGAAATGTTATGTTGGGATCAACTGCCCGCGGGCTAGCGTACGAAGGAAGCAGGTGTTGTTGTGCCTGAGCAACTTCCGTAGCAGTTCCATGAGCCACTATGGTTTTGGAGTGCAGAAAATCAAGACGACGGGCCTCGTTGCGAGTGTCGCCCGACGAATGACATTGGATTTTTCTCCGATCAAAATCACGAAGGACGAGAAGGCCTTCTAGAGACGTTGCTCGAGAGACCATCACATACGGTGGTTCGGTTTTCCGACAGCTCTGCAGATCAACTATCACATGAGATAGTGTCTGTCCTTGAGCCTTGTGCGCCGTCATTGCGAAGGCGGGCGCGATTGGTAGTTGTGTGCGTTGAAATGTGCACCGTTTGTGGCTGTATTTGTGACTGAAAGCCATCGCATTGGTATCTTCCAAGGCAACCACTAATTTTTTGTCTTTTAAGAAAGGAAGCGCAACACCCGAATTTGTGTGTGGGGCTCGTACTACGCACGAAATAGCATGTTGACATCCATCACTGTCTAGACGGTAACGTATCTTGCTCAGCGTTCCTTTGCAACCATTCACAACACCGGATGGCACGTCAAAATTTTGCATAATCATAACAGGCATGCCAATTACCATGGGAATACGGCCAAGACGGTGGTTTGTTTTACCAGAATCAAGAGACATTAAATGTTGTTTTAATTCAACATCCGTTACTTCTTTACCTTGCCTTTTATCGACAGCATAATACCAGTGAAGTTCACGGCCGGTACGTGCAGCGAAAGCTTCAGCAGCTCGCTCGTTTAAAGCATCTTTCATAACATTAGTTGCGACAATTATGGGAGCTTCTCGCCAATCTGGATCACACCAATCGATAGTCTTGCGCGTCAGAGAGCGTTGGCTTAATAAATCGTAATCTTGGTCTGTACACTGACCAATGCGCAATCGTGCTAATAGTTCAGTGAATCGTGTGTTTTCAATGCCTCGCTGACGCATTGGTTGTTGTAACATAATAACAGTCATAACTGAGAGCCAGAGTAGTTTGCCAAATATTGTGTTTTGAGTCGATGTGGATGTCTTTATATGGCTGTAAAGGTTTGTATCACCCACAGGACCTAATTGTGCAAAATCACCGGCAAAAATGATACTGATACCTCCAAAAGGCGCGTCGTTTTGTTTAGCTTTACTGAGGGCTTTACTAATATTGCAAAGGAATGAACAACCAAGCATCGATACTTCGTCAATAAACAAGTAGTCAACACCTTCCCACATTAATATTAAGTCTTGGTGACTTTTGCTGTTCAATTTCATGTTATTCAAGTTTCCTAAACAGAGCGCTGAATGAAGTGTCATTCCGTGGATGTTACTAGCAGCGACACCAGTGTATGACGTGAGGCGAAATCTTCGTGATTGATCACAACTGTCGAAAAATGACTTTAAAGCGGTAATTATGTGTGATTTACCTGTTCCCCCGGCACCGCCTAGGTACATCCTTAACGGTTCGTTATCATTCATGCTGTGGTTAGCAATTATTCTAAATGCTCTTTCTTGTTCAGGATTGAAAGAAGGGGTGTATCTGTTAATAAAGCTTTCAAGATCTATAGAAGCTCCAACAGTTGAGTCTCCAGGTTCGAAGTGGCTCACGTACGTTGGTTGTAACTGATCTGCATGTTGAATCACACTATCATGCGATGTAGTAGATATTTTGCCTTCCACAGAGGACGAGTGGTTTTTTGCAGCACGCTTTTTCCAACATTTCCGTCGTTCGTCATAACTTTCCCGCCACGCAGCTTCTTCGGCAGGATATCTAGTATCAATAAATTCAATATCTTCTTCATCTTTTGCGGTATCTTTTGCCGCTGCAGAACTAGATTCAAACATTCCACTGGATTCAGCAAATTGTAGGCAAGAGATAACTTCGGCTTGCGCAGTAGAAGACGTAGAGGAATTGGTATCGTTCAGGGAAAGTAGGTGCTTCAGGACGTCTTCATCTGTGTTGTCATCACCTAATGCGTCAGTTTCGAAGCTGAAACCTTTCTCAGCCGATACAGGAAACTGCTTACTTCTATCTCTTCTATCATTAAGCCGCGCAGCAAAGTGATCATCGCGGCTGTCTCTGCATTCATGCAATATCTGCATATTATCCATCATCTTGCGGTACTCCAAAGGACAATTCTTATGAAACTGTTCAAAAGCTGAAGACCAAGAATGATATTCGCCTCGTAACGAATGAGCATCCCTCCAAGGCTTAAAGAAAATTAACATCAGACGACAATATCTTTCACGGTCTGGTTGGCTGTCTCGCCTAGGGATTGCACCACCGATGGGTACAGGTATTCGACGGGAAACAGGTGCGCGAATTGTTAACGAATGTGATAAGCTTTCGGGATGTTGATCTTCGAATTCTAAATGAGGTCTTTCATATTTGTAGAGTTCAACATAGAAGGTACACTGTCTTCAACTTTGTTTTTCGCAGGACTAGCTTCAAGCGTATTCACGCTATTTAAGTCATCCATGACATTAGTACCGTCTAAGTCATGTGTAGCTTCTTGAGCAGACGTATTTTTTTTGGACCGAGTAGCCTTCTCACAGCGAGCAACCATGTCCCATAACAAAAGGTCATCGAGCTTACGATGTCGCATGACATAGTCTTCTACTTGATTAGCATGAGCCGCAATTTTTCCACAAGGTTCCACTGTTATGCGTACTTCGCTTTCATCAATGTTGATTGACTCGTTTAAATCATCACTGGAATCTCGATCCTCTGTAGCGTCACTCATTTCTTGGTCTTCGTCGTTACTTACATCCCCGTTTATTGAGTTGAGAGCATCATCCACCTTCTTAGGTTTAGAATAACATTCAGGTGAAGGCATTTTTGAGTTGATGTGCGATTCAAATGATGACCAGTACAGTTTGTTGTATTCATGCGACGTAAAATGATCTTCTAAACCAAGCAGGTAGGTACACACCTGCTGAGCCGACAGTTCTTGCTCACTAATAAGTGAATAAGCGCATTTTTGGAGAAGTTTTTTAGCTTTGACAGTTTTTTTCGTCTTCTTCCGTGTTTACTTCACCAAGCTTGTCGACAGCACGAGCGAGCGCAGCATAAGCTACATGAGCTTTCAACTGCGTTTTGGTTATGTAGTTCGTAATATAATACAAAACTGCCTTAGCTGATGCCCCCGAACCTATAAACTTGATGTCCATGTTACAGCGAATTGCTTCCAATATACAATTATTAAAGTTGTTTACCATACCATTCAAGCAACAAAAGTAATTTCCCCAGTTGATGGATCAAACATCGTCACTGGCTCAAAATTATCGGCATTGAGAACGAATCTACATTCCTTGACGCCATCTTTGCAGTATTTATAACAAGTTGCAGTATGTTCATGAACTTGACAACTTTTGACGAGATTATGCATGTCTTGCATTCTGACTTTCATGAACATCGCAGAATCACCGTCGAAATCACCCTTTAAGACTCCACGAACGGAACTTGGGTGGAATTTACTTGACAGTGGGGGAAGGCAAGAATTAGGTTCGTCAGGAACGCAGTTAGAGATTGTTTCATCAAGAAAACGCACCATTTTTTCACGAAAGTCCTCTTCTCCGGCTTGTAACACTCTAGCTTTGATTTCATTCGGATTCAAACCACCCTCTAGCCAGATGAACATATGACAGTGTAGTGAACCCCTGCCCTGAGCCTCTACACAACCGTAGTATGCGCTTACCAGCCCCAGTGCGCCTCCCTTAAGATTAATTTTTTTAGGATCGTATCCCAACACAGCTGAAAGAAAGGCTTTTACATAGATGTTGAAAAACCGAGCAGCGATCACTGGATTTTTCGCAATAAGTATTGATTGCTCCCAATATTGAGGAACTTCATCAGGTAAAATATGATTTAAATCAATTTCGCTGCCAGCTAGAAATTTTACTATTGGATTATAGACGTCGGCAGGATTTATGGTGAGATAAAAACTAGGAAGGCCTTTTTCTATCATCAACCCTCGAATCTCATTTCGCATATTCACCAAGGCTGCTGCAGAACCAGGCACATGCGATGTAATCACATTGACTTCCCGCATCAATGACAGCACTGTGCGCTCCTCATCGTTGTGGTATGTTTCACTATCGCCTCGAGCGAGTCGTTCTGATACACTACGAATTGAATCTGACGAAATATCAGAAAATTTTGAGGCGAAGGAACGAAAACTAGCTCTTTTAGTTTTGAGGGCAGTATGTAACAAAAGAGTACGGCGTTGAAGCATATTAAAGGCAGTAAAACAAAAGGAATTATGTTCTTGGAACCGCCTATCATGTAAATTCAGCATATGTTGCACTTGCCGTTCCATTGACAGACGGGTACTTTGTTTGGAACACTCAAACCCCCCAATACCATAAGGAAATAGAGTAGGATAAATCTTTGGAAAAAGCTGAGGATGAGCAAATTCATTGACAGGTTCTGGATCGTGATATAGGGCTAAATATCCCTTATTTTTTTCGAAGTGCCGCATAGCAGCTATTCGTAAATCATTTGCAGATGCGTTGGGGTCTACGTCAGCGATAGTTACACTTTCGAACACGACGTCTGGCTGTGAAGGTTGAATATCAGTATCTGCCGCCTGAGAAGAAGAAGGATCGTATCCTGTAGTCAAAGATTCGTCTATTTGAGCAATTGGAATGTGTTCAACGTGAACCGGCAGCGTGAACTGAGCAGGTAACGAGCTCAACAGATCCGAATTAATCACGACGTCTTTGTATAGTGGGTTGTGGACAATCAACCATTCCAAAGCTGCCTTCACCCGTGCAGGACGAATAGATAATGGCTTAGCATATTTATTTAACCATTCCTGCGTAGGAGGAGCAGAGCCGACAAATATAACGCATATAGGAGATCGCAAATCCTCCAGTGAAGGTGGCAAAATTTTAGCAGCTGCCGAAGGTCTTTGAGGAAAAACTATGATATGACCTTTCAAGCCCCGTTGAGTGTTAGGCAACATACTCGGTCCTTCTTTCAACCTGATAATCCAGCTCTTAGCGCGACATAAAGATATCATGGCCTCCTCGATGACTGATAAATTCTTTAGAACATCTGGGACATCTCCAACTAACAAATGATTAGCGAGGGATAAAGGGGGGACTTTACCCCCACAAAGACAGCCGTAACATTCGTTGCAGAACTTAAGACGAGGTTTTCCATCTTCAACTACAAGACCTTGTGGGTCAAGGAGAACATCCGGGTGATCAAATAACGGTGTGAAACGAGCAGTAGCAAATGATGCGAAATTGAGCCAGTCACTGTCTACAACACAGGAAGACATAGGGGACGTGCGACGTTGATCTGGTCGAGTAAGTGGAACCAAATTCATTTCGGAAACAAACTCAGAACAACAATCCTTCTTAGCATAGCGACCAGAGCATGAAGCGCAGGTAAATTGTGACAGCGTATCACTGGAGGTAAGAGATCGAAAATTGGCAATTGCAGCCTCTTTGCTCTCCGTCGTCGGAAGTGAAGGCCAAGAGCTACGAATAACATTAAGTTTTTCTGCGAGATATTCATCATCATTTTTGAATCCCAAACTCTTAATGTACAGGTACATTACATCACGTAGATGATCCAAAGTGGCATGAAGTGGATAACTGACACCCAGAGAATCCAAAATACCTTGCAAGGGCTTGCGTGCAACTTTGGTATGAATCTCTAACAACAATTGCTGAATATAGCGATCCCGGGGGCAAGAAATATCGAGATAATCATCACAATGGAAATAATCGGTGATGTATTGGCACCCAACAACATCGTTAGAATGACTGTCGGTAGACGAAAGCTGTGCAGTATTTGCGTAACAATCGCCTCGCGCGATATGGTTGGTTAAAGCTTCTCTTAACGTATGTGTAGTGGCGGTACATCCGGAGACCTGCACACTGTGTAGAGCGCAATATTGCACCAGAGTAAGTTTTGACAAAGTTGCATATTTTTTAAACAAAGCATCAATGCTCACGGGTGCCGGTATAAATACGAAACGCTTCAACGCATTCATCATTTGACGACGAGGGTTCTTGCGAGAAATATCCTGTTGTATCCTCAACCCTTCCAACACATAACGCAACTTATCTATATTAAACACTTTTGCGTTAGCCGATGTTAACAAATCAATGGAAAAACAAGATACATCTTCTTGGCTATGAAAATCCTTGCTAAATGCTTGACACGCATCAGCATTTGGTCGGTTGAGGGAGAGATGACAATCGCCGGAAATAATGTGTCGAATTAAAGCAGAACGATATTGAGGAACAGTTGTGAGAAATGTTGAACTAAAACCATGAAGTGTAGCATAATGTCTCAATCTGCTTAACTCTGTTGTAAAGAGTGAACACCGAAGACCATGGGCGAAGTTGTCAAAAAAACTGGATTGAATTAACGATCTCGAAGAAGGAAATTCAACAACAGAAGTAGTGAGATTAGACGACGATGGTGAACTAAAAGGTGCCGCTTCAGACGCTGCCGCTGTATGATCTGCTGCTTGAGAACGAGAGACACCTGTAGGAGACAAAGCTAAAGAATGTCAAGTACAATCATGCTTCAGCAAAGACAGCACGAACCTCGATCAAAAGGCGTTGATGAATGAGAAACTGTACGTCGCGAGAAGGATTGAGTACCATGTAGACTCGCGTTGCCAGTCCGTTCTGTCGCCACCCAATTCAAATAAATTTGAATTGCGCTCAGGGTAAACAGGTGAGCTGAGGTGACTACAGAAGGACTGGGACGCTTTCCGCATCACAAGCCGAGTCACAATTTTGTGACTTTGACTTAGTGAAGTTTCGATTTTCAGATTTACAGTTTTCCTTCCTACGTTTTAATGATAGCCAGTCCCCTCAAACGATATAGTAGGCCTGTTATAAATTCATTTCAACGATTCAATAAACCACTTTTAACCACCACTGTAAGCCAAATAAAGGAAAATTAAAGAATTTCGTCTCATTCTCCCTACAAATTGAGGAATCCCATATCTGAATCTCCAATTTCTTCCACTTCTGGATCGGGTTCGGGATCGGACTCTTCATCGAAGTCATCGCCCCCATTGCCTGCATGTTCGTTGTCAAATTTGTCTTCAAAGTCCAACATTACATCCTCTTCACCCGCCAAACCCAATGTTGATTCAACTACTCCATGTTCCAAGTCATCCAAGATCTTTGCAAGCTCTCCAACACAGTCTCCTTCCAGTTCATCCAGCACTCCATGGTCCTCTGCAAATACATCCAAAGTTGTTCCATCTGAACAAGTTGGGCTGTGACTGGAAACATGGGGATTGTTGACCAAATCGGGCTCGAGAGATGATTCTGGTGATGGAATAGGACTCGATGGAGGTGAAGGTGTCAAGGGAGGGGTAGAAGGGGCCGATATATCGTCAAGGTCAACGGGACACATGCGGCGCCGCCTTTGATATTGAAGAAAAGCTTCATTATATTCATGTAAGGGATTATGGTTGCCTGATGTTAATGCTTCAAGTCCGATGGCAATTACATCTGCCACAGACTGGTCTTCATCAAGTTTGCGTCCTTGAGTCAGTTGGTAAACATTGCGATCATTTAAGCATACCATAAGACTGGCAATATCTTTGCTGGTATCGACGGCCGCATGTCGTAGCCCTTGGTCATAGCCCAGGATCTCGTTTATAGTCTTCGCAAGTTGTCGAAGGACATTTATGCATGGAGTAATCATTCCAAGCCACTTCCACGACATATTACTGCCATGTGCCTTGTAAAATACCTACGAGATAATGTTGAATTGATTAGTACACCTTGACCGATGGACCCATATTACCTTTACCCAATAGTTTATATGTTCTTGAAGTAGATCTACCTCGAGGAATGTCCGGCCATTGGTACTAACCATCCAATTGTTGAGAACCGCATCTCTAGAGTAAACCTATATATCAGAAAATCAACAGCTAAGACAAAAAGACATACACAACAGGCTTCGGCCACACTTTCTCGATGTTATGGATCAGGTGCAGCATTTCGTACGCGTATTTGCTGCGACCATTTCCATGAAAGCTCAAAGCCCATACTTTGAGGACCAGGAGCACTCGGCCAGAGTCACCGGCTCGTACAGCATCAGCCATTTCACGAGAAATAAGCGCATCTCGAAGAAAGAGAACTCCGTTCTCAAAGACCATGTCTCCAGCACTTTCACCTTCATCCGCCAGCTCTCGCTCATCTCGCAGCTTCCGAACAGTGTCTGCATTGGCATATTCATCAAAAATTTTCTCGGCGTCATGATAGAGCTGATCCCAGCTGTCAATCGATTCAGCGTACTCTTCAAGAGATGACTTCCCCGAGACAAGTAAAAGACAGTGAAGCACCCGTGCATACAGTGATACAAACACAAGGTTGCGGCAGGTACTAAATGGAGGGAGCGATGTGAGAACAATCGGGAGTCGACCAAGATATGTATTGTGGAAATGCAGAGAGCCGGGATTGGGAAGATTTGATGTAGGTTTTCCGAAGTGAGTTGTAAAAATACCCTGAATGTCAGCCATTTTGGTGTGGAAAAGGCCAAGCATCCAAACGCCCCATCCAAATCCTTCATATCCATTTTCGTGGCCAGCTCGAATAGTCTGAATAGAACGAAGGCATGCGATGGAAAGCTGATCACCAGCAATGAGACGAATTATTTTCCAGAAAAAGGGACGTAATGGAAGCTGAGAATCTTCAACGAAGGCTTCATCGACACTGACATTGCCAACAATTGAAGCTTCGTCAATATCATATCCAGCAAAGGGATAGACCTCAGTTTTATGAGGAGTAATACAATGTTCAGACCGGGGCTGGTGCTTTTCAACTTCTTGGCTAAAGGCTTTGAGTCGATCCTGTTGGCTCATCTTTACAATAATACGAATGATCCCATGAATAAGACAGTCACGAAACAAAACAGTTTCCCTGTGACTATGGAGAATATCCTCTATTGCAAGAGGTGGAGCCACATCCAGAGCATCACGGAGAGCAGAGGTCTGCAGTGCTTCAATTTGAGTTGCCCAAACTGTGTAAATCGTGACAAGTGTTCCATTTTCTTGAGAGTCTAAAGACTTGTTAATATTCATATCCGTGCTCGATGAATTGAACTCGTACCGTGATGGCCAATGGCTTGTTCACCCGTTCGGCTCATGAAATCAATGTTATCATACACTTCACAGAATAGACCAATGGAGGCAATGGTTCGAGCCTTTTTACGAACAGAAGCAGACAATTTCTGCAATGTTCCGATCCGCTTTCTTGGAGGTTTTTTGGTAGGAGGTGGGGAAGTGGGTATATTGGAAGTAGTCAACAATGAAGCATGAGGTGGATCTGGTCTGAGTGGAGAGCTAGCCGAAGGTAAGGTTGCGGATGGGTCAACATCAGTAGACATATCAGCTGGAGGGGAAGGTTCGGATTCGTTCTGGATAATGCTGGTATAGCTTTCTGTGATGCCCAGCCGCGAGAGTACTGCAATTAACTGTTTTCTGAGCCCCCGAAGCATATAGATAAAGTCCCATCATACGCTGGGACAGGTTATTGCCATTATTATGCTCATGGAGGCACTGTAATATGGTCGAAGTGACCACCTGCGCATATTCAGAATGTACATAAATGAATAGTAGTGGAATGAACAGACCATTTCATTTCTCTTTTGACGAGATTGAGAGTGACAATGCGTATTCTTGGTCACAGTGATAGCCTCAAAAACACGAACAATAAGATCACCACCTTCATTGCAGAAGTACTTGTATAGATTTTGGAAGCTGAAAGACGAAATGAGATTCTCGTCAATTTCCCGGCCTACAGTCTTCAGCCTTCCCTCACGCGTGACATGCCTTGCCTGTTTGGCAAGACGCAAGCACACTTGCTCAGTAGTCCACTCGCTCAACTCGTTCTGCACACTTTTCGCACTTTTCGCACCATTCCACCAATTGAGAAGTTGGGTAACTCTTCCAGGGATGATGGCAAACTCATGCCAGCGAACGGTTTCCCTGTGGGGAGCTAGGATCGAAAACATACATAAGGAACTCTCCAAACGTAGTTTTTCGCCTGCGGAGGAGGTCAAGACACTGCTTAAAGGTCTCTTCATTCATCTGGTGTTGCTGTTCTGCTTGTGCGAGACGCTCCTGTTCTTTAGCCACAAGATTTGCAGCAATTGTTTTTGCTCTCTGTTTCTGACCCTCTTGAATTCGCTGTTTTGCCCGTTGGTCTGCATTTCCTCGAATAGGAGCTTCAAGCACAAACCCAGGGGTTAGTTGAAGAGGTGAAAGGGGAGGCGGAGGACCGTTGAGCACTGTACGTGCATGAGGCGTAGAAGCTGTATAATCCAAATTGGAACGGTGCCGGTTTCGTCGAGGCGTCTGAAAAACATTTTGTGGCACATGAGCGAGAATTGATTTTCGGAGTTGGGGCGTAACTGGCGAGACAGGTGGAGGAGAGCTGGATGGTAATAGAACTTGATTCCACCTGGCTACAGGTCGAATCGGTGAGCTAGCAAGAGAGGATAGGGGTGAGCTAGCGCAGTCACCCATGGAGGGAACTTGAAATCAATAAGCGCCAACCATCTGCATTAACCACAATGACACTTCCTCGAAACGCATCTCATAAAAACGCCTATGGAAAAGAGAAAAGGTCACAGCTAAAAAAAAAATACCACTGAAGAAATTCCAACCAAAGCCCTCACACAAAAGGAGCTTGAAAGTCTCGATGACAACATCAAACAACAGGTCCACCAGGACTTTGTTCTTAAAGATTTCCAACGAGCAGCAACTAGTGCGCAACTTCAGCGGAAAGACACATTAGTCCATGCACACACTGGAGCTGGAAAAACTGCGATCGTCGCTGCACCTCACGCGCATCCAAAATCTAAAGGGAAAGTTACCTTTCTGGTATCTCCTCTTATCGCACTTCAAGATGAACAGGCCGAGGCTTTTCGAGATGAATATCATCTCTCTGCGATTGCAATAAACAGTAGTCACGGTGGTCTTACTGCAAAGAACATGGAGGTGAGCAAACAAAAAAGCCAGAATAATAACAAAACACTGACCTATTGAAAACTGGATGTAGGATATCTGCACGGGGAAGTACCAGATTGTAGTCATTTCACCGGAGATGATGCTCACGAAACGATTCACAAAACAAGTTATCAAAAACAAGCATCTCACTCAACGAGTACTTTCCATTGTCATTGACGAAGCACATGTCATTTCACACTGGGGATCTGGATTTCGAAAGAAGTACGGCGAACTAGGTGTACTCCGAACTCTGCTTCCCAACGGAGTTCCTTTTGTCGCCCTTTCCGCAACCTTACCGTCTCGTGTTCGCGATGACATCCTGACAAAGCTCCAGTTTTCGCAGGAAGAGAATGGTTTTGTTGACATTAACATTGGGAATGACAGGCCGAACGTTTCCCTCGTTGCTCGTGCAATCCAGCATCCTATGAACACCTTCAAGGATCTCGATTTTGTTATTCCCCCAAACATAACACAAGTGAAAGACATACCAAAAACATTCATCTACAGCGACGATATTCCATCTGGGCCTGAAATTGTTGATCATCTCGAAAAATTACTACTGAAAGACCTTCAGGGTCTAGGAATCATTCGTCCATTCAGCGCCGTCTTCTCCAGGAAATATCGACAGGCTGTCATGAAACAGTTCAAAGCTGGAACTGTCCGAGTCTTAGTCTGTACCGATGCAGCTGGAATGGTAAGTCAAGATACATTTGTTCGCGAGAAAATCAGTCTCACAAGTTGTACAGGGATGTAACATACCAGACATTGATGTCGTGGTGCAGTGGAAGCTTCCAGGAACGCTGTCGATGTTTATACAGCGCGCAGGACGTGCTGCGCGTGCTCGGGGTCGGAAAGGCCTTGCAGTCTTGCTTGTCGAAAGATCAGCATATGCGTTGGATTGCGAAAGGCTGGTTGAAGTAGCTGAGATAAAATCAAGTGAAGGGGATGCATCAAAATACAAAGGGAGAGGCAAAGGGAAAGGAAAGGCGTACGAAGGAAATAGGGCACGTACCACTGGTGAATACATGAAGGGAACGGCCAAGAACTTTGCACAATCTCGGGGTGCAAACCGTGGCTCCTGTGATGGGAAGTTTGACATCCACCTCAAAAAGGCTGGAACCCATCTGTTGATCGACGGTCCAAAGACGAAGGGCTTCTTTCATTCGTTCAGACCGGCTGTTGTCGACGTCAAATACTCACTCGAGTCTACGCCAATAAAACACCAGGTAAGAGAAAACACTAGAACGAGTGCGGCATTATACTGACCTACCTCACAGAACATGTTGAAGGACTTGACTGCTGTGATATCTGTGTCCCAGAGCTTCTGAGTCGTACACGACCTGGAAAGCACAAGGCACAAGCACGAGCAATGCCAATCAACAAGGGCGAACCTCATAAACCTACTATCAAGAAGCTTTATCAGTGGCGGGCGGCGGTTTGGAAAGATCATCACTCACTTGCTATCTGGCCAGCTTCCTCGATACTGAGCAATGCCCATGCTCAACTTCTGGCCTCTGTTGGTTCTCTCCCCTCGTTCGAGCGTTTGAAGCAGTTGGTTGGGATCCAATGGGGCTGGTGGGATAAATACGGCGACAGCCTATGGCAAATGCTTGAAGGGCTTGAAATACCATTTGTTCCAATAGGAAAGTCGAAGAAACGAAAGGAGCGGGAAGATATAAACGAGAGAGGGGATGATGCTCCGCCAGCGAAACGTCCAGCTCAACGTGCGGTAACTGTTGATGGTTGTGGTACTGAATCAAAAGGCTCGTTGACAGCCGTGGATTCTATTCACACATCTCACGCGGGCGCTTCGCAGCCTCGTGTATACAATCATTCGCCATCGCCATTGACAGCAACGTTAACAGATGACAGAAGCTCGTCTAGCGACAGCAGGAACGCGTATATTGACAACAGAAACGCGTACAACGCGCATCCTCACCGGCACCCGCTACACTATACTCACAACTACTTTTCTGAGTCAGTTCAACATTCATCGACATCCACGGCCAATTCAAGTTACGCTATGACACCGCCGTCAACTAATCTATATCGAAACCAGCCCATCCAGCAATCCTCGTACCGATCCCTTATCCTTCTCCAGCTACCCCCTCTCATCGATCTCATCCGACTTCAATCTCTCAAAACTACAGACATATAGGCGATCCGGCTATGTATTCTGCCATTTCCGACGCGTCTTTCTCATTTTCAGGCAACCGTGCGGCCCTCCAGCATTCTACTCCTTCTCATCCTCCAAGGCACTCACACATGCTTCCCACCCCACAACAAACTCCTCTCGCAGATCCCTCACATACGTATACGTCTTCTTCCTCCCATTTTGCACACTATGCGCCAGATTTTCAGGCTTATTTCTCGCTCGATCCACATAGCCAGCCTCAGAATTCTCAAACAAACCAATATTGGGGATACTGACCTTTTCTTGCTGAATATAACAAATATAATCGGATTTCTAGGATGTTTACACTTTGCAAAGGATGGTACATTTTTATTTAAGGTGATACTATGTGTCCGTAAGGAATGAGAGACGAAACTGTAAACGGCCGCGGGACGAAAAACGAAATTTCACTAAGTCAAAGTCACAAATTTGTGACTCGGTTAGTGACGTTGATTGCGTTCCAGCCGTTCTCCGAACATGCTAATAGCGGTAGCAGCATGTGATTTCATATTTGAAATATCGGAGAACGGCTGGTTCACGAGCCTAAGTACCATGAACTGAATTAATATAGCCATCACGTGGATCACCTGGAACCGAACTAGATTTGTGTGCTGTGACTGACACAGGTGGAAGACTAGTGAAATCAGGTAGAATAGGCGGCTGGTCACCTAAAGTAAACATCGTAGTTGGTACATGATGTAGCACTGAGTCACAATTAGCTCGAGAGCAAGAATTTGCGAAGTCCAGGCCAAGAATGAGGTCAACATCAGAAGGGCATTCCCTAAGAGTAACACGAATCGGTGTACTAAACGCCGAATATGCTGTGGAGGAGGTAAGCAGTGCATTTGTTGAACCTGGATATGGTAGGCCACGGCGTCGGAAGATATCATAAGAGAATATAGATAGAGGCAGTTGAGAATCTTGATAAACGTTCAAATTACTGAACGTCTGTCCACCTAAAGCAAATGAAAACGACATTAGTAGTGAGTGAACGTACGAAGGTTACAGATTCTCCGCTAAAGCCGAGACAAAGCCGAAAGATTCAAAACTGAGATCGATGACCAAATATATTGCTGCCGATCGGCGCCATGTGGCTACCCAGGGTAAACTCAGATTTCAAAGATCTGTTAAACATCCTTCCCAAAACCCTCTACCTAAAGGTAGCGGGAATAAATATATGAATAAATAATGAATAATTTAGGTTTCAAGACTTTGTAAACCTAGTAAATATGCTATATTATTACTGTTGACCTGACTGGACACCTCTGGGACTTGAAGTAATGACTTGCTTGAATGCGCGCGCGGAGCAGTCAACTTGTCTAAATTCGCGCGCGGAGCCATCACTGATTTGAATTCGTGCGGAGCAAACTCAATGCGCGCGGAGCTCGGTTGAATTATTCCCACTTTTGAACAGCATAGGCGCGAGCCTTTTTCCGTCGGGCCGCGGCAATAAGGCGTATCATGATACTCCTTTTTCCGGCGATAATCTTGTTCAGCCTTGAATAAAGGCTAAAGCTTGGATTGTGGGCGCCGGCAGCTGGGCTAGCTTAGGCCAGGTCTGATCTTACCAAAAGGGAGAACCTGTTCATCGAAAGAACAGCTTTTCTCGTCCCAACAACCGCGTCCAACTTGAGTAAAGTTATTGCTTCCAACTTCAAGCGTTGAGACGTTGAGTGCTGAGTCTCCAGCTCCAAAGTACTGTAATCTCACTGTATTTAGTATATTGCGCTCTTCCACCATAGTTCCTAGATCTTAAGTTGAATCTTCGATCCCCCTCCTGACACTCACTTCCCATACTTCATTCGATTTCTAGTTCTATCGGACTGCAGATAGGACAGGTATATGCAACTTTTCTATTTCAGCTCCATGATGCCACCCTCATAGAAGCACATTATACAGCCCCGCACGGCGCATTCACCCTTTCAATTCAAGCATTATAATTGAACTATCTACGTCTCGTCAGAGTTTGGATTCCTTACTCAGTCTGTTTTACAGTACTTGGACTCTCATCTGACCCCACTACTCGAACATTGTGGCTTGAGAGCTGGAAGGAAATAGCCAGGCTACCAGGAAAGTACATGACGAGTCAAAAGAGCTGAAGCGCTGAATGTTCAGTCGGAGATCCTGTGCGCCACGACCTTAACGGTCGCAATACCTGTGCCTGCTGACCGTATCTCCCCGCGATAGAATCAAGCAAGGAATCAGGCGTTTTCCAACCGTATTCCTACTCTTACCACCCCCCATTGGTTTTTCATTCATGGCCAAATGAGATTTTGAAAAGCTCATAAGTAAGATGCCTTGTACTCCTGACTTGGTATTGAGTTATACTCTCCCCATCCCCCACCTAATGTAAAGTGCTCTGCCTCTGCAGGTGACGAGGTGCTCTCTCTACCCAGCAAAGACCTGGCTAAATCCAAATATACCTCCTAGCGCAAATGGCACCATACCGAGAGTTCCTCGATGGTAGTAACACCCTTGTCCTATTGCCCATTGATTGCCCATGGCCCTTCCCGCAAGATTCTTTCAACTTCGAGAGCGCATCCAACATATCTGCCCCAGCGCACTCCAACTCGGCTTGCTCACAGTGAAAGGCACCCCCAGGCTGTCGGAATTATCCTGCTGCGGTTGCCAAGTAGGGTGACTAGGGTCTTGAGTATTCAGCATTGAAACTGAAGGCCGGCCAAATCATGTTAGCATTGGGGCGAGCTCAGTTCCAGATCATGCTTTGGTGGCCTTAGTTGTTCCGAGTTGGCAGCTCCCTGTGATTCTGTGTTCCATCTGGATGTCATACTCGCAAGTTCACCACTGCTTGGGCCAACAAATCGGCGCCCATCAATGATACTATCGAGGTTGCGAAATTGCGGCAGCGGCCAAGGCCCAAGATCGGACATGAGAATTGAACTTGAGTAATGGTAACATTCTGTTTCAGCAGGTTGTTCACCTCAGCTGATGTACTACTTATTTGTACTAACGAGACGTGTGTGAAGTTCAGACCAACAACTGCGGCCCCTTGATTTGCCTAGTATGGTAAGTACTCACATAGCTTGACATCGGGCTAAATTTACGTTCATGACACTGAGGGTTTCATACAGCTGCTTTTACAAATAAAGACGGTGCAAGAGGCTCTCTCTCTTTCTCAAGTCCGCACGCCCTTTACTTTTTCCTTTCTATTTTCATATGTATCGACAAAAATTTCATCCGCTCCTTTTCTTCGGTATGTTTTTGACCAATAACATCGTAGTTCTGAGTGAATCGCAAGCTACTGTAAATCGTTCAATCGACGATGGTTTTGGTGACTCCGTCACTGGACTGAAACCAGTCTTTTTGCCTACTACGGGGGGCTTAGATATATGGAGAAACGAAACCTGCCCTCCGAGTATCTGCACTATCATTCCGCCGACCTCGAGTGCTTTTGACGAAACATATACTCAGTCAACTGTACGAGCTGGGGAAGAAATAAATATAACATTTGACTTCACTGGTGAGCGGCGACTGTCCTTGGGTTTTGTGCAAAAAGCCCTATTGTAACTATCTTAGGAGTTGCTCTTTATGTATTTTTCATCATTGCAAACATTAAGCCACCCATTCAAGCTACAACCATAGCAAATTTCACACTGGATGGCTCTTTGGTTGGCAACTTTTATCACGAGCCTGACTCCAATGCTCCGGAGTTCCAGTTCAATATATTGGCATTTTCGAAAACTGATTTGCAGAATACCAACCATGAAATGATAATCAGTGCGATGGGGAGCAGCGAGCCTATTGTCTTAATTTTTGACTATGCTCTGTATACGTGGGTCTGGGGTTTGCAGAACTATAACACAGGTCATAGATTGATCATTTTACAGATTCATGAATGCACTCCCCAAATCCAACAGTTCATCTACTAATGCTACCTCAACTGCAGAGACTAGCTCAACATCAAGCTGTACATCCACTGCTCATTTAGGTGTTGCTGGCTTTGTTGGAGTATTGGTTGGCGTTGCTGGAACATTGATAGCAGTCTACTGCTACCGCCAACGATGCAGAAAGCAATCCTTTAACAAGGGTCATCCTGCGCGCAGCGCTGGCAACTCCGAGTCAGGATCCAATCCTGCCCCTGCCCACGCCCCCTCAACTGGGTTGCAGTTCTCGCGGCAGAGGGACCTACATCGCCGTGTGCAGGAGATGAACGAGCAGATCGAAAAGTTGCGAGCTGAGAGTGCCGAGCTGAGTGGTGATTTTGCTATGAGCTCAACGTCTGAGCTTGGCAATCTACAACAACAGAGAGCTGTGAGGTTGGATGTGGCACAATTGACAATGCAGATTCAGAGGACAGTGGAGAATATTGTGCTTCCACAGACACGGCGAAACTTGGCACGGGGTTGTCTTAATGAGGCTCCGCCGGGTTATAGTACCAACTAGACGACGTGTGCTAACCTTCAACTAACCTTAAACCAAGGGGTGTGCAAAAGTTTTTAATTATTGTAACTTGTTGTAAGTATTTTGGTGTTAAGCTCAACCAACCCCCCTCGCCCTACTAAATATGGAACACAAGGTCTTTCACTACCAAAGCTCACCAAATGCTTGCTGCTTTGCTTTTAACTATTGCTGGGACACCCAAGCCTCCACATCTTGATACACAGATGCCAGCAGGCCAGCAGTAGGCTTCAGATGGGCAGGATAAGCTTGTGAATGCGGCAGTGCTGAAACCTTGGTAGTCGTTGGCAGGTAGTAGCCTATGATGAGACTACCACCAAAATGGCCAGCAGGTGCTGCATAAGTTAGTCCATTGAAGTATTTGACAAATACAAGAACCAGCCAAAAAAAAAGTGCCTCCATTTTCTCTGGGCCCCATCATGGTGTTGAAAATCACAGTGTTGTGGCTAAGGCCTTAATTAACCCCTCCACATGAAGTTAGGTCTTAATAGTTAATTTGAGGGGTTAATTAATGGCAAATTAATGGCAATCTAAGTGCAAATTAAGGCCTAGGTAAAAACAATTAATTTCCAGTGTACTTGTCTCCAGAGCCACCCAAAGCATCATCATCAAGTGTCTCATTGTCCTTTCCTTGTGCTCACAATTCCATTATCAACTAAATACTGCACATGGAACATGTCACAGCTGTGTTCTGCAGGTGTTCTGGCACCGGTTTGTAGAAACAGCGGTCAGTCAACACAAGGTCGACAGCATACTCACCTGAGAGTGTCAGGATGTTACAGGAGTTTGTAAGAGTGCTTGTTGAGAGCAGAACAAGTGTCCAGACAAATAGTAGGATTCTTGGTTATTGTTACAGGAAAATATCTACAGTATTTATACTACAGAATATAATAAACCCTATAACAATGTATGAGTCTACTTGAGTCGTACTGCTAAACATAGTGCATATACATGTGCATAATGTACCCTAGAAGATGGAGTCCGTATGGTAATTCTATAGGTAATGTTCATAGGTACTGCAAGGCAGCGTACAAGCTATGTATCATAAGACTAATAGCGAATGGCATAATTGACTACATCTATACGAACCTGCGTAGAGGCTGCGTCTAGTGTTTGAGGGTGAGTTTCAACATAGCATATATCGACAGTTCATCGATCGTATAGCAAGTGCGTCTAGTCGACTCACATTACTGATTAGATACGACTCATAAGCGGTAATCTAGTTTCAACACTCCCCCTCGCTAAGAATTGTAGCTAAGAAGTATAATTTTTATCGACTTTAAACGGCATTATAGTTTATAGACATATTGCACAGTCTATAGCGAATCAATTAAAGAGAATTCCAAGACTGTTGCGGAATTTCTGAAATTTGACAAGTGCAAGGTTCTTCGTGAGAAGATCTGCAACATTATCATCAGTAGGAACATAGAAGAGTTCTATTTCTTTTGATTCAATGCGTTCTCTGATATAATGATATCGTATATCAATATGCTTGGTTCTTCTTTCTTGTACAGGATTAGATCCCAGAAAGATTGACCCTTGATTATCACCACATAAGGGCAATACAGCGATAGTAATTCCGATCTCAGAAAAAAGAGACTTCAGCCACATGAGTTGTCTACACGAATCAGATAAAGCCATGTATTCAGCTTCAGTCGATGAAAGAGCAACTGTTTTCTGTTTATGAGAAGTCCAGCAGATTGGACCTGTGGCAAGTTTGATAATCATCCCAGTATGGGATTTTCGATCATCTGGATCTGACGCCCAGTCAGAATCACAATAGGCTAAGAAGCCATGGTCAGATCTACCATCAAAGACAAGTACGTAAGTAGAAGTCCCAATTAAGTAGCGCACAATGTAAAGTGCTTTGGCCAGGTGGTCTGGGTTTGGATTTGCCGAATACTGTGAGAGTTTTATAACGGCATAAGCAATGTCGGGTCGGGTGCCTAGCATCAGATACAATAAGGATCCAATTACACTTTGAAAGCGTTGTCTAAGTTTGGCATCTACACGACCAGTGTTTGCACGAGGAACCCAGGATGAAGGTAATGGGGTTGGGGTGGCTTTGGCATTAGTCAGTCCAAAACGTTCTATGACCTTTCGAAGATAAGGTTGTTGGTCAAGTGTTAAGACACGTTTGGAACGATCCCGTGTAATCCGCATTCCAAGGAACTCAGTTGGTTCTCCTAGATCACGACATTCCCATAATTTCATAAACTCGTTTTTCTTTTTAAGAACAAGATCTTTGTCCTTGCCAAGAAAGAGTGCGTCATCAACATAGATGATGGCAGTTACGGTTTTGCCATTTGATTTAAAGACGTATACACCAGCATCTGAAGAGCAGCGCTTAAATCCCAATTTTCCCATGGAGGCGTTACATTCCTTCCACCAGGATAAGCTAGCTTGTTTCAGTCCGTATAATGCACGATGTAACCGCCATACTTTTGGTGTGCCTTCTTTAATGAAGTCTTTAGGTTGTTCCATGTAGATCTCTTCATCTAGCTTGCCATAAAGAAAAGCCTGTTTGACGTCAAGAGCCTGGATTTCCCAGTCCTCTAATGCGGCTAAAGCTAGGAGAGTTCGTACAGTTTCAAACCGGGCGACCGGTGAGAACAACTCATTATAATCCACACCTTCTACTTGTGAAAAACCTTTTGCTACGAGTCGGGCTTTATAGCGACCGTGAGATTTTTTAGTAAAAACCCATCGACAACGGATAGGTTTGCGACCTTTTGGTAGATCAACTACTTCAAAGACATTTCGTTTCTTCAAACCATCGATCTCATCTTTGCATGCTTGATCCCATTTCTTTCTTTCAGCAGATGGTAAATGACGATATGATGTTGGAGAAATCCAATTATCAGGATTATTCCTAGCAGCTTCGTGTTTAGCCGGTATCATTTCACTGTCAAGATCTGTGATAAAAGATGATTCTTCTAGAGAATCGGAGATTGCTTGCAAAAGAAGGTATTTTTGTAATTCAACTCCCCCTTCCTGAGCTAGTTTAGTCAGAAGTGCTTCCTGTTCTATGTCAGAATCCGGAGTAGCGCCTGGAGGTGGCGGTGTGACCATACGGTCATCAGGATTCAATGGACGTGGTGGTGGAACCGGTGGCGGAACTTGATCAGGAACTATATTGCGAGCAGGCACAAGTCCACGTCTAGCGTGTCCAAAGCGCTCAGCACGTTCTTCACGATCAGCTTGTCAGCTCCAAGTGCCAGGCGTGGGTATCATGCCAGGGCGCAAGGGTGCACGACGTTCTCTAGTGGGGTTCACACGTTTCCATGCTTCAACGTCTTCGGGACGGTAGCTGAATGGATTAGGATCGGGAGCAGGTGGTGAAGGGTCTCTTGCTTGAGGTGGAGGGGTGGGTGATCGAGATGGTACCGGAGGATTGGGATTTGGAGCATCATCATCACCAGGCAGATCTGGATCTGGGCCAGCTGGTGGACTGTGCGGTCCATTTTCCGGTTCAGTAAACGGTTGTGGTTGATCTTCCGGGAATTCCGGATCAAATGGAATGTCTGCACCTTTACCATTTGAAGGTTGCGAAGGTTTCACAGGCGTGGGGGCAACAGGTATAGCGGGTTTTACTCCAGAATCAGATTCGGATTTGCACCATGGAAACCATTTCTCATAGAAAGTTGCTTGTGCAGCATGCACTACGGAATTATCGCTACGCATGAATAGATATCCTTTGCTTCCTTGGTCATATCCAATGAAAGTCATCGCTTCAGAGTGTGGGGATTGTTTATTTTTTCGCTTGTCAATAGGAATAAAGACATAAGCGCCACAGCCAAAGGTTCTGAAGTACGAGACATCAGGTTTCTTTTTGAGAAAACCTTCAATTGGTGTCTTCCAGTTCAATCGACGGATTGGTGTGCGGTTATACACATGTACTCCTGTGGAATATGAGAATTGCCACCAGGACTCTGGGCAGCATGCATGGTGTCGCATGGCTTCGGATTTTTCCATGAGTGTACGGTTGATACGTTCCGCTCTACCATTCTGTTGATGAACATAAGGTTCGGACATTTGAATATCAATACCCTCAGACTTGAGAAAGGAAGTAAATTCCTTTGAGATGAGTTCTCCCCCTCGATCAATGCGGAAACGCACAAGTTTGCATCCAGTTTGTTTTTCAGCCCAAGATTTGAAATCCTTGAAGGCTTGAAACGCTTCTGATTTTTGTCGCAGCATGATCGAAGTAGCATGAGAAGAGCAGTCATCCAGCAGAGTGATCACAAATTTAAATTTATGATAAGAGACGGTTGGAATTTCAACCAAATCTGCGTGAATTAAATCCATAGGGTTGGATACTTGTTTCTCGGACTTAGGATATGCTTTGGAGGCAGCCTTTCCAAGCGCGCAACCTTTGCATGGAGATTCTTTATCTGGTATCGACAACTTAGGTAGTCCGTTGACATTTCCAGGAGCATTGCGTAATACGACATCACCGGGATGTGCAAAACGGTTATGCCAGGTGTTAAAATCATTAGGAGATGATATCATGCCTATCTCAGATTTCACTACATCGGCCTTTAGCCAGTGAATATTATCCCTATCGTTATTGGGATATAAGGTCATGATTGTCGAGTCATCATCCGTCTTACGAATAACTGATTTTTCAACGTTAATAGTTGTGTAACAACCCTGTCGATTTAATAAACCAACAGATAGAAGTCGGTGTGTGCAATGCGGTTGGTAAAACACTGGGTGTAACTTAGTTGTGAGGATTTTTCCTTCGCCGTTGTCATGCCTTATGTAGACTGTTCCGGCACCTTCAATAAAGGTTGACGTACGTTCATCAGCAGTCTGGACAGGTATCGGATGTGTGAATTTTTTATAAGACACAAAGTCTTGCCGATAAGGGGTAAAATATCCAGATGCACCGGAATCAAGCAGCCATGTGTTAAATATCTGACTAAGGTTCTTATTCGCACCATGCACATCATTAGAAACCATTTTATTTAATTTACCCTCGCTAGGAGGTACAGAGTTCAAGAAGCGTGGAGAATGTGATACATAAGGTCCATTTGGACCGTTCGATATTCCAGCCATATTATTGAACATCTGTTGTAATGAGTGCAATTGGTCAGTGAATTTTTCCTTAAAACTATTAAGGGAAGCTTGCCAGAAAATAAGGCGCTCGTCTCCAGAGCCATACATTTCCTCGTCAATGTCCATTTCGAGTTTAGTCTGAGGCCAAAGGTGATCAGAGAGATCGACCTCTACTTCCTCGATCTTCATCCTGTCAAGGACGGAGTCATGGGAGGCTTCATGGAGGAAGCTGTCATTAATGCGCGAGGCAAGGCAGGTGGCGAAATTAGAGACATTGGAAGTCTCCACTTCAGCCGATTCATGAGCCTTTTCTTTGCCTTTTCCTCCTTTCTTTCCGCGGCGTGTCTTTTTGTCTTTGTCAGAAGTAGAGGACGAGTCATTGGAAGGTTTGCTTGCCGGGTAAGGCGCTCCCTTCTTAGTGTCCTTCTTCTTCTTCTGATCATTCCAAGAAGACTTGGAATCAGATTGACGTTTGACGCCGGAGATGCGGGCCGCGAGAGAGGTAGCGTTGGATTGGCGGCGGCGGTACTCGTCCTGAATGATCGGCATGATGTTGGACGGAGTAAGAAGAATAGCATCTCGAGAAAGGATTGTCATCGCAAGACTATCCCATTGAGTAGGTAAGGCGGCCAAGAGAATCATAGCTTTTACCGGTTCGGGAAGAATGAGACCAGAGCCATCAAGGCGGGAGAAGGTGGAGTTTAAAGATGCTAGGGCAAGAGTAGGGTCGTTTCTTCCGTCGATTTGGAAGTTAATGGCCTCTTTGAAGATGCCAAAAGTGCCGGCAGAGCCGGGTTTGCCGTAGATCTTTTTGATTTCTTCCCAAGTTTCGGCAGATTCAGACTTTAGGACAGTAGCCCTGATGTCATCAGGAAGTCGGAGGGCAATTAAGCCCATGGCTTGGTCGTCAAGACTGTCCCAGTCATCAATCTCTTTCTGCCGTTCAGCAGTGGTGGTCTCAACGTCTTCACCAGACTTGTAAGTCCTTGCGGCGATTTCATCGGCGGTAGGTTTTCGGTATGTTGGTTTGGGGTGAGGGATTTGTCCACATACAACAGACCAACAACAAGAAGCTCTAAGGAGCGCTGTCATTGAACTGGACCAGGAGGGGTAGTTAGCCCCATTGAGGAGAGGAACACTAGAGAGGTTTGAGAGAGACATGTTTTGATAAGGTTCTAGAAAAAGTAGAGCAACAGTCAGTGACGTGCTTCCACAAGTTATGAACTCAGATCACAACAACAGAGTCAGAAACCCGTGACAAGTGTTTTCAGTGTTGATCGCATATAATTATCCATCCATTTTCCATCCACTGATCCGATCATTCCAATTCGGACTCAGTCACTTAAGTTGATCGGAACACAAACAGGGTAACTGAATGCCAAGAATATGCGTTCAGTCAACGTTCAGATGTGCTTTGCAGCACAATCGAACAGTATCCCTTCAGCATGTGAAGAACTTAAGGCAAGCAGCAGGTAGGTAATGTGTATGTACAATTATTCTACGAAGGCCAAGAACCCAATGATCGTTCGCAGTTTGCCAGCGGATACACATGAACGCTTTTATGGCTATTATAGCGGTGACCCCAAGTCTACCTGGCAGGGAATAAAACCCTAAAGGGAATGCCATCACAGCAAAGCCCTTAAACAGTTCGTTTGATCATTGGGTGCCTATGTAAATACATGTGTGTGTCAGTGTGCAAAGTCATGTATATTTTTGAACAATGCAGGAATGGAGAGAAATGCGATCCATGAATGTTACCATGTACCATGACCAGCTATGCACAACACGCGAACTTCGTACACTCCAGGAATGAGCATTGGACGTTCATTGAACACTGTCTAACCAAGTGCAGTAAGCACAATGGAGGGCACAACATGTGTTGAAGCGATCCGGGGCCCATAACCTGTAGAAACAGCGGTCAGTCAACACAAGGTCAACAGCATACTCACCTGAGAGTGTCAGGATGTTACAGGAGTTTGTAAGAGTGCTTGTTGAGAGCAGAACAAGTGTCCAGACGAATAGTAGGATTCTTGGTTATTGTTACAGGAAAATATCTACAGTATTTATACTACAGAATATAATAAACCCTATAACAATGTATGAGTCTACTTGAGTCGTACTGCTAAACATAGTGCATATACATGTGCATAATGTACCCTAGAAGATGGAGTCCGTATGGTAATTCTATAGGTAATGTTCATAGGTACTGCAAGGCAGCATACAAGCTATGTATCATAAGACTAACAGCGAATGGCATAATTGACTACATCTATACGAACCTGCGTAGAGGCTGCGTCTAGTGTTTGAGGGTGAGTTTCAACATAGCATATATCGACAGTTCATCGATCGTATAGCAAGTGCGTCTAGTCGACTCACATTACTGATTAGATACGACTCATAAGCGGTAATCTAGTTTCAACACGGTTCTTCTGCTCTGCAAATTGGTATCAGTGGTTGTTGAGTGGTTGATTAACTGAAAAGGATGTTAGATGACCAGGGTAGCTGGCATACTCATGAGCTCCCCGAAGGAAGTGGAGTTGGGGGGGAGGGGTTAAATATTCTCGAGACTTGTTTGGGTGCAAGCCACTTGAACACATGTCTTATTAAGACCTAATTAACCCTTAACTAAAAATTCCAGCGAAGTTAGGTCTTAATTAAGAAGTAAATTAAGGCCTTAATCTTAATTAAGTCTTAGGTCTTAACCACAACACTGGAAAATCATGTTGAGGACTTTAGTCTTAGTAGGATCTCACGCGGCATGCCCTTCGGCCCTCCACTCCCTACCCTATATGACCAAGATGACCAATGAACACCCCTTGACAGGACTTGTTGTGCTCTGCAAGTTGCAAGTCAATTATGATCATGATACTGTATTACTGATATTCATCAAGCCAGTATCAGGGGGCGAGGATCGTGGCAGTTAATTTGCAACCAGTGCGTTAAACGCAGTTCCCGAGGCAGTCGCCGGAAGGTATATAGCCGGTTCTGGCGTAATGGAGTCTGGGAACTGACATCAGTTCTGGGTCACATTGACCTTATACATAAGTAGATAACTGAATGTCTCCGTAACTGCTTTCCGCTCAACCTCAACTATTTAGTTATCTGGACTTGTGTTTTCTGTAGACCCAGTATAAGCAGATCTTACTGATCTATGACATTCCCCAACACCTGGGTGTCACCAACTTCATTTCATTTCATTTGATGACAATGATGATCACTCAGTAACAATGTCATCGGAACTCGCGCGGAGTTATTACTCATTCCACCTTACTAATATAGCCAGATAATATCACAAGTTGATCTCTTTGTATTAAACATTTTATTTATAGATTCAGATTCCCATGTCATCTCTATTTACAGACTCCAACTCTCATGTTACTCTATTTATGGATCCATTCCCATGTCCTCTGGAACTGTATAAATAGTTAGGTAGTATCGGCCAGAGTCTCCATCTTGACCTCTTTGTCCTCTTGGAACTCTTAGGTTTGCCTATGTACAGTTGCTCTCCTACTGATACTAACACTTGGTCATCTTGGAACTCTTAGTGATCATCCTAAGTTCCGCCTTTGTGTCGCCATGTCAATTAATCTGCAGATGTTGACATAGTGACACAAAGGCGGAACTTAGGATATGCACTAAGAGTTTCCAAAATGACAAAGTGTTAGTATTGGTAGGTGAGACTATCTGGAGGCAAACATAAGAGTTCCAAGATGACAAAGAGGTCAAGATGGAGACTCTGGCCAATACTACCTAACTATTTATACAATGAAGTTGGTGACACTGGGTGTGAAGTAAGCATGAATATGTAGCTTCAGCAAGGAGGCAAAATCTTTAAAGCTAGTAGCTAATTAACCAGACAGTCACAGTAAAGTTGTTGATGAAGTTGTAGCAGGACAGGGGTACACATTGGTAATGTGCAGGCTGGGGTCACTGGCCAAGGCCCACTCACTGGGCTGGCCATACTTACTGTATGGCCAATGCTGTAGGCTGGGCAATTCTGCAGGCCAAATAAATTTCAGTGAACTGCATATAGGTTGAATTGGCAATTGCTGTCCAGCTCTCAACTCCACCGATTAAGACAACATTGAGATCAAACACCCTCGCTATCAGCACATCATTGAGCCCTTCTCAATCTATGGGGAGGATCAGTGGATCTTTGCCGTCGTGTGTTCCAGGTATTTTATCTAGCTTATTTGGCGTATCTGGGTTATCCGGTTTATCTGGCTCACCACTGAACAGCGGTACCGGTACAGGGACTGTGACTGAGACAGCGAGCACCGTGACCATAGTCAGAAGACTGATAGACAATGTCCTCAGGTAAAACACTGGCGAAAAGCATGCTGTGAATGATATTGCAATTCCTTTGCCAATGTCAACACAATATACCTACAGACTCTGCCTTTAATACCGCTATTTGATAAACCAGCTGGCCGCCATCATCCCTCAAATCCATCTCTGACCTCTACAGGATAGCTATGCCAAGTATTCTATGGATCTCCTGATTGTAATGATACAGTTTCAAAACTCCTAATCAAGTGAACGTAGGGACTGATCTGCGTGAGACGGCACCGAAGGTGACTGTCGAAGTAGGATATCCGCCATTGAGCTAGACCCTGTTTTTCCCGCTATTGTTAATGGTAAGATATCACCCTCGTTGACAAATGTTTCGCCGCGGAACTCTTTTGGTATTTGTAGAACTCGTATTACCATGCGTCGCCGAGCAGATGGATTGTATTCCAAGCACATAGTGCATGAAAGAGTCTTGTCCTTGCGCTCTGAAAGTCCAAGTTAGAAACATATAGCGAGAACAATATAGGAAAAAAAATAACTCACTTGCTATTGTAGTAACGACTTGGGCTTGTGAAATCGTACTTGTCTCTAGGTCAACAACGGACAATGTGGTGGAACGTTGAGCCATTGAGACACTGAATGGCTGTTGGAACGAAAAGAGAAGATGATATAGAACCCTGGAGCCCCTCTGGCGAGCCGCCACCAGATCGAGCTGGGACAAAACTTCCTCGGATACCAAGTTGTCAAGGAGTAGGGCTTCTCGAAAGTTTGTGACAAACGTAGATGTGAGGAGATGTAGTAAATCCATTTCCCAAGGAGCACCTTTGGGAAGTAACAAGTCTTTGCCACTGGAGAATCCTTTTTGAGGCGGCAAGAGTTTATCACAGATTCTGAACCGTAAGGTTGCAGCGCATGGATGGACATCGGCGGGAGGACGATGTAGATACATATAGCCATGACTCCCAGCTGGAAAGGTTAGGGGGTAGACATTTTTCTTTGCCTTTATTACGATTCGTTTATATGTAGCATACATGACAGACATGTTGCAGTACCGCACTGCGAAGTGCAATTGTTGTTTGAAGTCAATGAAGTCTGATGGAACAAGCCTTGCGGGGTCAAGTGTTGAGATATCGTGTGATCTGGCAAATGTCCTGCGATATACCTGCATTTTGGTTCTTAGTTAGTTATCTTATTGCTTGGAGCATACGGCACATACTTTGGGGACTTTGAGGTATGGATCCAAGACTGGTTTTTCGGATGACGCGGTTTCTAATTTTGTAAGAGTAGATGTATAACGATTATTCGAAAAGATTGTCGCTAAGCCAAGGGTACTGGCCCGAATTTTCGAGGTTTGGAAGATGAGTTTGCGAGCTAACATTTGAAAGCAATTAGGCGCCCATCCGTTTTCAACTTGCTCACGTGAGAAACATAAGCGGTCCGCCGTATCCGACCAAGCACCCTTCTTCACCTCTTTCAATATCCTTTGTCAGTGCGGTTACTTCCTGAATTGTTGGGCTGAGGCAAGGGCTGAAATGTATCGTAGCAAGGTAGTAGTAAGTAGTAGTGTTAGTGGTGAGGTAGTAATGGAATTCCTTCCTCGAACACTCAAAAAACCAAAACATCCAAAGCATCCAAGCTTCCCGCCTCTGCATGCATACGCCAACGCACACTTTCGTTCACTCCTAATCAAACAGCACACGCCCGAGTCATGCCCGCGCGTAACCGTGACCGGCTCATTCAGCTCGTTTAACTCGTTTACGGGGTATATATATAGCACCTCCCACGTATAAGATATGCACCCGAAGTGCTAGCTCTCACAAAATTAGGCGTAGCATTAAGGGTATCTTGGGAATGTGAGAAAGGGGACAAGAGGGAGAGGAGCGAGTAGCGAACGCATTAGCGAGTAGTGGCGGAAAGTGGTAGCTAGACATATGCATAGACCCTCGAATCGAGTAACACCCTCCGTCATAACCCCAATCCCAGTAACCCTCCTGCCCCCTGCCTCGTGTCCTTTCCGCCCCATCCTCAAGCCCTCCCCGTCCAAACTAGGCAAAAACACATCATTCACGTTCTTCAGCCGCACCTCGAGTTCCGATGGGGAGGTGAGCATACGCGAGGAGTGCGTTGGTGAGGATGACGGGATGGCGGGTTTAGTTGGATATCGAGGAGCGGAGTCATCGTTTCGTCTTGCCACTGCTAGTGCTGCTCTTGAGGCAGATCTTCCTCACTAGCCAACGAAGAGCAAGAACCAGGAGAGAACCCACGAGGGCGCCCCACTGCGAACGCTGGTGCAGTTGGGCTTGGGGAAAGCGGTGCTGGAGAAAAAGGAGATGGAGGAGAAGGTGGGGTGGTACTGCTTCCGACTCCAATCCCGGAGCGTCAAGCACTTGTGTTCCCGTGACGCCCTAGAGCGCTCCCGCAAAGGTGGAGTTTGCGTACACGGGGCGGGGCCACAGATCCTCTTGTATCTTCTCTCGCTTCTGTTGCCTCTCTCGTTCTCCTATCTTCCCTCTTATCCCCCTTTTCCCTCTCTTCTGTCTCTTCCCCTGGAACATCATCAACGTCACGTACGCTCTCTCAACTGCGCAGCAAATATCCTCGAGCGCCCACCAGCGGCTTCCGTGTATTGATGTCTGCATCAACAACAATTTCTCCTCGTGGCCGATTTTGGAGAGAGCGTCGGGAGTGGGAGCGTGTGCGGGTGGGGAAGAGGAAGAGCGGCGGGTGGGTATGAGCATTGCAAAAGGTATTTGTATAGGCGTGGGGCGGTTGTGGCGCGTGTGATAGGAAGGATAGGGCGAGGAAGAGGATTGTTGGGATTAATCGGTATCAGAGGCATACGCGAATGCGAGTGTGTTCATAGAGGTCAATGTAGAGCGAGACGCTGCTGCTGGAGCTGTCAGAATGAAATCGGATGAACTCGTGAAAAATCTTCCAGAGTTAGGTCTAAAACCCATTGTTCAAGTAGCACGCGTTTGTACTTTAATTCGAGAGGAGCTCTAGAAGAGTCGGGCTATGTTCTTAGACCAGAACTTGGGTATGCTTTCCGGGACAGACAAAAGGACTTGTATCTCTCGAGGAGTTAATACACAATGAGGTGAGATTGTCCTGTACGGTTCATGCGATTCCTTGAATCCGAGGTTAAACTATAAACTTATCAGTCAGTCACTTCTTCGAGGACATATACACACAATATGGGCACCCATTTATCCACTTTCCCGCTTCCTAGCTCGCTCGCCGCAGTTGCTCGTGCATCGTTGACAACGTAGAACAGCCGGGTATAAAGTGAAATGTAATTTGGTCGGTTTTCTGAGCTTCATTGGTCATATGTTCGCATGGGTTTTCGGCTGTGCTATTCGTCGCACCAAAAAACACCAACGTCTACTGTCCTGCAATCAGATGGTAGATCATGAACCAGAGAAGGTGTGCCAATTGGCGTTCTAATATCAGGCGCGGGCCTTTTTCCGCCGGCCCGACTCTGGTGGCAACCGAAAGTACGTTTTCGGGCATGGTACGCGATAATCGCGTTCAGCAGCTTGAATTGTCGGCTAGGTTAGGTTAGGTCAAGTCTAGTCAAGTCTGTTCTCTTCAAACCACCAAACGCGAAGTTAGTATGAACCTGTTCTTTCGTTTCCTACACTTCTTCAATCCGGACCCGAAAGAACAGCTTTTCGCAGTACAGTGAGTTAGAATAATTACCACTTGTGAACTCATGGTATTTACCATCTTCCGTACATCACACACCGAGCCATTCCATTCGACGCTTTATACTTTCAAGTTCCAGATCTCTATCTTCCTCCACGGACCATGATCTTACCTGATTTTCGCCTGATACGGTTTTCTCCTGGATGGTCAATGATCATCCACGTACATGGATCTAATCTGATTCCTTTGCACTATCACCCAAGTCTTCTCGCAAAAGCACGCATGCCACCTCAGTATCCAAGGAGTTTGTTTACAAGAAAACTTTTCAGCTTCTGAGCTGGAGTCCAATATCACTCAGCTATAGGTCTTTCCACCCTTTCCACCTACTAATTTTTTTGACGAGATAACTTGTAGTAGTTCCGACTCGATGACCCAGGATTTTGCATAGCGTGGGGACTTCTTCCATTACTCAGCGTGCAGATTTCCGAGTTGGCCGTGAAACGTACAAAAGGCGGCGGTACCACTGCAGGGTAGTCGACAGTGTAATCCCTCAGGTGAAAGGTTGCCATCTGGGTGGACCGGCAGAACACCAACAGAGTATACAATGACAGGATCGAGATATATTACTTCGGCTAGACCGTTTGAAGGCTACAAGCAAGTAGCAACTGTAAGTATCAACGATAACGTAGTTAACGATTAAAGAGTGAACGAATGTAAGGTACGTACAACTGAGGGTTATGAAAGACCGTGGATCTGATTTGTCAGAAATAGAGGACTCAGACACTATCTCGGTCGAGGATCCCGTGGTTACTCCGTTTGACCGCGAAGAGCAGGCGTTTCTTGCTGTTATCAAATTAGGACAACCAGCCTATATAATTCTTACTCTGCATTGTCACTACCAATCCTTGTTCTACTCGAGCCTAATACTGACATTGACACTCAGATCTTGTCTCTCAAAATCATGGTCAGGACTCAGGAATGACTGGCAGCCTCACCAGACCTAGTTGGCAGCCACTCTTCCCCATACAACATTGAATTGAGACTGCAGTCGTAGTATCAAAATGGAAGCAGATAAGGTGACGGAGCAATGAGAGATCTAAAGTTCAGTGATATTGGAGTGTTTTGTGCTCCAGAAGAAGCTGGACAATTTTTTGTTTTTTTTTTTTTTTTTTTTTTTTTTTTTTGTGTTTGTTTCTCCCATAGGCAGCAGCCTGGAGGGCATTCCTGAACTCTCCCCCTTGCAGATTGATGTCTGCTTTATGCTTCAGCAGAAGCTGGACAATATCCTCAGTTCCTTGAAAGGAAGCTGCTTGGAGTGCAGTCCCATAATACCCCCCTTGCATATTGACATCTGCTCTGTGTTCCAGAAGAAGCTGGACAATGTCCTTCTTTCTTTGAAGAGCAGCTGCCTGGAGTGCATTCCCATAACATCCCCCTGGCATATTGACATCTGCTTTGTGCTCCAGAAGAAGCTGCACAATGTCTATCCTTCCTGCCCTGGAAGCTGCCTGGAGTGCACTCCCATCCTCTCCCCTTGAGCATTTACATCTGCTTTGTGCTCCAGAAGAAGCTGCACAATATCCATCCTTCCTGTCCTAGAAGCTGCCTGGAGTGCACTGCCATACTCTCCCCCTTGAGCATTCACATCCGCTTTGTGCTCCAGAAGAACCTGCACAATATGCAGGTTTCCCTCAAGGGCAGCAACCTGGAGTGCATTCCCATGTGTTCCTCCTTGGGCATTTACATCTGCTCCATGCTCCAGAAGAATCTGCACAATATCTTTCATTCCATCACAGGCAGCTGCCTGCAATGCATACACACACCTTTCCCCTTGCAAATTTACATCTGCTTTATTCTCCAAAAGAAGCCGCACAATATCTGTATTTCTCCGATAGGTAGCAACCTGTAGTGCACTCCCATACTTTCCCTGCAGATTCACGTCTGCTTTGTGCTCCAGAAGGAGCTGCACAATATCCTTGCCTCCCTGATATGCAGCTGCATGGAGTGCACTCCAATATCTTCCGCCTTGGACAGTTACATCTGCGTTCATCTCCAGAAGAAGCTGTACAATATCCTTGTTTCCTTTGATGGCAGCTGCCTGGAGTGCATTCCCATACACTCCCCCTTGGGCATTTACATCTGCCCTATGCTCTAAAAGCAGCTGTGCAGTATCCTTGTTTCCTTTGATGGCTGCTGCCTGGAGTGCATTCCCATACACTCCCCCTTGGGCATTTACATCTGCTTTATGCTCTAAAAGCAACTGTACAATATCCTTGTCTCCCTGACTAGCAGCTGCCTGTAGTGCACTCCCATACTGCCCCCCTTGGGCATTCACATCTGCATTATTCTCCAGAAGAATCTGCACTGTTCCCTTACTTCCATCACAGGCAGCTGCTTGGAGTGCATTCCCATACTTCCCCCCTTGCACATTTACATCTGCTCTGTGCTCAAGAAGTAACTGCACTATACTTTTGTCTCCCTTGCTGGAAGCTGCCTGCAGTGCATTCCCATACTCTCCTCCTTGGGCATTTACATCCGCTTTGTGCGCCAGAAGGAGTTGCACAATATCCTTGTTTCCCTGAATTGCACCTGCCTGGAGTGCATTCCCATACCTCCCCCCTTTTGCATTTACATCTGCCATATTTCCCACCAGTAAATACTCAGTAAGAGATTGCAGCCTATGGCAAACAAGATAGTACAGTGGGGTTGATATTTTACTTGGATGTAAAGATGGTTTATAGGCTTCATAAGAATCCTCTTGATCTGGTGCATGAATTCTAATCCAGTTTACAAATTGCATTGCACTGCTGTCTTTCACAAGTGCCAATGCTAGGTTCTTGGCATGCTCGCTCTCCGGTAATTCAGTCTGTAAGCGTTCCATATGCAGCGGCCAGTACTCTGCAGCATATTCTGCTAAAGGATAGTCCCACCAAAAATTATAAATCTTCTCAGAGTCAAACTGCAATAGATAGATAAGGCATGTTTGACATATTGTGGAATGAGCCAAGTGTTCATTGATTTCAACCAGTTTTCTTAGGTAATTCTGCCCTTGAATTTGAGTCAAGAACTCTTTCACAGAATTGTGTGCAAGTTGCACAACCTTTTCCCCATTGACAGTAATCAATGTGGAGTCCAGGATGTCATAAGTCCTGTTTCCAAGCTCTAAGGACCGAGCATCAGGATCAAATTCCTGAGCATCCAGATCTACAGCAAGAATTTCTGTAACTGCTGCAATTGAAAGTGGCTTGAATGCATAGGCCAACCACATAAGGAGTTGAACTCCATCATGAAAATGTTCACTTGTTTTCAGTCTTTCGATGGCCACTGTGTATGTTTCTTCCAGGGTCTTGGGCAGCTTCTTGAGTGCATCCCGGATGGCTTTGGGTGTCGCACATCTTTGCAGGACAGTTACTTGGCAGTCAACCCAACGAAACCTTTGTCAATCTCACATCAGTTGCAAATCTGTCCAAGATTTTGGATTACTTACTGCCCCTGAGCACCTTTAGTCAAAGAATTAACTATCTCTGTGAACAAGTCTGGCTTCAGTTGTCGGTGGCTTAGCTTGTCCTTGAGATAACTGCTAACATCCCGATGAAAATCACGACCCGCCTGATCAAGGTGAATGCTCCATGAAACTCCATAGCTACTCTCAGCATTATATCGACTGGTTACAGCTATGCAGAGTTTGTCCTTGAGAAGAGCAAGATGTTTAAACACATCATTTGCCTCACTGCATTCATCCATGGCATCGAGGATAAGGAAAGCAGGACTCAAATCCTTAGCAACTGCTACAAGCATTGAACTCAACTCCTTTGTAGTAGGTTCCATACTACCTTGTTTGTGCGTGGTGTAAAGTTCATGTAGGGCAGGATGGGCGCCGCCTTCAGTCCTTGTAGCCATTTGCAGCAAAAGTGACTGAAGAAGTCCCCGCGCATTTGTCTTTGTCTTCAAGTTGTCACGGTTGTCAAAGTAGTAATAATAGCACTTTACTGCTGGATTGGCCTTTAGATTTTCAATGATAGTTGATCTGGAGAAGCATATTAGCTAGAAATACGGTTTATATCTCAACTCACGAGAGGATTGTTTTGCCTGACCCCACTAGATATTTTTTGCTTAGGCTCAAATCAATATCTCTGAATAAATCTTTACCTTTTCCTTGTATCCAAAGAAGCCCAGCCGGTCCCTGGCACCACTGAATGTATTCTTGTTGAGAGAATATCCACTCCCCAGTCCCAGAAGTTTTCTTATCGCACGCAGACACAAAATTGGTGGAAGGATCTGGAGCCTTTAACCAGTTGCGGATTTCCACAATATTGATGGGTTCTTTGTTCAAATGTTCAGCGAATTAAATCAGCGAATTAAATTATAAAACTATGCCTACTCCAATTGTAGTTGTAATTGTAGTTGTTCTTTGTGACTTTGAACGAGTCTGATTAGCTATTTTATATCTTATAATGAAACTGATCAGCTCACTAATGTTGTAATCTCCCGCAACATTTGTAAAGGTAGAGTCGTGTACGCTGAGGTTCGATGCACCTGAGAACATGGATAAATTTACATTTTCTGAGGCCCGCATTGAATTAGCACCGCGTGACAAATTAAGCACTGACGCGATATACCTTCAAGACCTTCACTTTCCGAAACTCTAGTACTAGTAGAGTTTTCTAAGGGGGCAACCTTTGAGTATGCTTCATATCGATAACCAGATGGTGGTTGCAGTTCAAGACGGAACAAGCCTGGGACCGGCCCTGACACCGGTACGTGACACGACGAGACACGTGTCCCAATTTCGCAATTCTTTCCGCAAGAGTTACTGAATCCGTTTTCTTGCCATTTTCCTTCAAGTTTGGCACGGTCTGGACCTAGTTCTTCATTATAGAGACATAAAGGCTTCGGCACAGTGAAAGCACAGGGCTGGATACGATATAGGTGGCTTCACTCTAATGTCCCCAATCCGCTGCCAACATACTTCGCGCTCCCTCGTCACGGTCAAATACTGGATGACGGGCGGCATCCGCGATTTTTGCTTCTTTTCTGGGCCAACTCCGCCAGCGGCCATCGGGCAGTCTGCCGCAGTACGAGTCATGATGCTTTGGTAGGACTCAGAGTTGGCTCTCCGCGCAGGTCTTTGGGCCCACCTGTCCAAGTCAGTTAAATTTACATAAGTATACTCATTAGGAATCATGCCGTCGTGCTATTTTACGCTTTCGCTAATCTATGCTTTCACTTAGGTGGGAATACTAGAAACCGCTGATCTACCTCACTTGCGTTGTCGTTCAAGTCGATTCTGCGTTACTATAGCGGCACGTAGACTTGGCCACTTTATCAACGGAATCTCTCGAAGTTTTCAACTAAGTGCGAGAGTTTTCTACATTTTAGGTGTTTAGTGCTTTTCGATACCAAAAAAGGAATAGAAACGCATGAGGTCATACCTGTAAGCGCCGAGAGCATCAGGTGACGTACGTCAATCGCATCCTTTCTTTCATACCGTCATGGCATTAACCACCAAACTTTTGCGGTATTCGGGATATACTCGGACCTCATCTCGAATGATCCCTCGTTATTTATCCTGACGCCCATTTCTCGATTTGATGCCACCTCTGTCGAACTGCAAGCGCCCATTGGAATATAAAAGAGCTACGACTTTGTGATCATGCAGTACGATACTACTCTCGTGACCCTCATAGAAGCGTAGTCCACGGCTTTGCATTCATCCTTTCAAGCCAAGTATGGAACTAAGTCTCATTATCGGAGTTTGCATTCCTTCTCTTACTTACTCGATTTGGACTTTTTCTAGCACTCGCATGACTCATCTCCTCGAGCGTCGCGACGAGTATCAATGGCTTGAGAGTTGGAACTAAGGAATCAGGAAGCCACGCTCCCAAGAGCTAAATGTTTCTATCGGAGATTTTTGTGTGCCGCTACTCTAGTACCTGTGCCTGCTGACCCTGGCTCGCCGCTCTCAGCGATAAAATGAAGCATTTTCCAGAATTGGTTCAGATAAAAGTGTTATCCCTCCCCAGTTTTTTCGAAGAGATTTTTAAAGAGCTCAAAAGATGGCCACTCACGAGGTACCAACCTCCAGTTATACTCTCCCTACAACCCATTTAATGCCAAGTGCCCTTTCTCTGCAGGTAGCGACATACTCTCTCCATCCAACGAAGATCTGGTTAAAGCCAAATCTACCCCTCAACTCAAATGTTGCCACACGGGAGCTCTTCGATGGCAACGATCTAGCCCCATCGCTCGAGGTAGGAGGTCCTCCTCAAATTCAAATCAGACCACTACCTAACTTACTCGTATTTCTCTTTTCTTAGAACGTGATGTGCTGGGTCATCCCCGACAAACTGGATCCTCATCGATTCCGCAATGCTCTAGAAAAAGCATTGTCGATCTTTCCGACATTTGCCGGTCGCTTGCAAAAGTCTGCGAACGGATACCAAGTGAGTGTTTAGACTCGTAATACAAAGAACAATGTCATTTCTAATATATGTAACCCGTGTTCAGATATCATATGGCGGTCCAGGTCTTCCAGTCCAATTCTCCCAGATCAATGTAGTTGCCCACCCGGCAGCACAAGGGCGAGAAGACATCGTCTCACAGGATTCACGTACAATAGCACCATTCGTGGATGCAAACCCGTTTACCAGCCTTGCGCTAGAAGACGACACGCCTCTCGTCACTCTTAAACTCACCTATGTGACCAAGACTGGACGAACAGTAATGGGGATATCATTCAGCCAGACCGCAGGTAACGCATGCTCACCGTCTACATTTATTGTTTTATTTTGATGGGATTTATAACTCTTTCAAGCGGATGGGCCAACTATAAAGTTCTTCACCCACGCTATCTCTCAGTTCTACCAAGGCCTTGAACTGTCGAATCGTCCCTTGTACTCTACGCACAAGTGGGCTACACCTACCGATAGGTCCGAAACGTACTAATGGCATCAACGGACACGGAGCTTCCTCCGTGACTATCGAGGACCTAAATCAACAACTATGGGGTGGTGATACCGAAGGATGTTCGCTTCTGCAGATTTTTTTTACTCCTCAAGAAGTAAAGGCCTTGATGAACCGTATTCATCAAGAAACCAACAACAGCCTTTCTCGCGTATCAGTACAGGATACCATCGTGGCATATGCTGTCAATTTATACAACAGCTTTATTATTAACGATCCCATTACGACCGTACGTTTCATTCTAACAGTAAGTATCAACTCCTTTTCAGTAACAGGACCCTTAAATTAACTCTTTAACCACCGCTTAAAGTATCGCCGAAGAGACCCCGAGGAATCGAGCAGCTACCGGGACGCGAACAATGTAGGAAACGGTATCTATTTCCTTGAAGTGCCCGTAGCGGAACTCCCTGGGCTGGCGGATAAAGCCAGTGCATTCCGCAAAGCTATCGTGCATTCTAGAGAGCGTCCCAATCTCGAGGCACTAATCTCAGCCCGGAGCGCTCTAGGTTTTGAAATGATGCAAAAAAGACAGATTATGCCTTGGTCAGTACCAGGAATGACGTTAGTAAATGGGTTGCATCAGTGCGTATTTTCTTAATAGTTTTTCCTTCTCTCTCTCTCTCTTCAATTCCATCCATTCTTATCACCCAAGCTCTCTAATGAACTAACTAACACTCTCAATACCTATTATCCACAGCTTCGACTACGCCGAAGAAGCATCCTTCGGATACCCCGGCCGCGCACAAGCGTATTACTCAAGCTGCTGTTGTCGATACTTGACTTTGACAAAACCGAACCCGGTGCAGCTTGCAGATGGTTCTTGGAAATGGCACGTCGGTGATGTAGGTGTTGGGATACCTGTTCCTGATGGTTTAAAGGAGAAGATGCTTCAACAGAAAGCGCAGGATATGGAGGGGCTGCTTCATTCATTTTAGTCAGAAATAGAAATAGTAGTACCGATCTAAGGAGCTATAGGCTGCAATGGGCTGTGAAGACAGTTGCATACCCATTTTGAGCGTTCGGTTAAACATCGGCAGAGTGCATGATAAATTTTCTGCTCTTCAAGAAGTCCCACCAGGAGGATTTGGGATTTTTTTCAGTGTTGTTACAGGCTTGGTTACAGACCCTATTTTGTGCGGAACTATATCATGTGATGATCACTTCAAGATCACTTTCGACGGTTTCATTTGCCCCTCTCAAGCCCCTCTGATGTGCCAAGTACCTCAAATCACTCGTCTTTCTATCACCTGTCTCCGTTCCTGTGTGGCACGAAATTTCTGCTTGAGTTCTGCAAAAGACATCTGAGATTCGAGAATAGTATGGACTAAGTTTAGTCAGAATTTTCAATTCGGAGACGGAATGAATACGTCAGTTAAAGGAGATGATATGGCTGTTATAGCTGGGCCCTGTAAATTGGTGTTGTATTGCTCCGTGATGAACATTCTCCTCAGGACAGCTGGGTTCATGAACGCCGTGATGCACAGGTTGCCTCTGATGAAAAATTACACTTCAAAGTAAATTTAGTTTATATCAAAGCTTGGAGCTAGGGAGCTTATGAGCAGATGTAGTCAAGCCTCTTGATTGAAAGAGGTACCCAGCCCTGGTCTCCAGGGGGCGTTTCTGCCCGGTGATCCAAGAAAATACCATCTGCTGGTTAATCTCTGTGTTTCAACCACTCGTTTCTGGTCTCTTTGGCTCAAACAAATGGCTACTTATAGGAGTGCAGAGGATTATTGGTTTCTATTTGTGACAGCATAATCCTTACAACAGTGATGAATATTTTGCTCTGTGTATACGCCGCGTGTTTTAAATGCCAAAGGTTGTTGGGTCCTCCTCTGCATCATACAAGGATCTAAGCTATATTGGACCTTATATCTGGGTGTACCGCCTGCCTTTCCTGTCCCCCCATCCCTCCCCCAAAAACGCGGAAAGCTCTGGATGTCCACCGTCTGGTTTGTTGTTGATGACACGGACCCAAGGCTCAGTTATTCCGGCTCCTGGTCTTTTGTGTCCAACACGGGTACCTCTGGTAACCCTGTAGACAATGATGAGGACATCGACGAGATGAGCATGACCGGCCCTGCATTCAACCGTACCTTGCACCACACAACGGGCAATGGCACTATAAGCTTTCGGTTCAATGGTGAGCTTTCAGCTTGAAGTCGGACGGTTGGCAGTTTGATAATCCATCCGTGTGGTAGGCTCTTCATATCTGGGAGTATACGGAACCATAGACGGGACGGTAGCTCCTACCCAGCTTCCCAGTATCAGATGCTCTCTTGATGGAGCAGATACGACCTTTTTCAATCCAGTATTCCACGCAGGGTTCACAAACAACAACAACATTGCATGTAGAGCAGACCCAGTAAAGCCTGGATCTTCGCCTGGGGAGCATGAGCTAATAATAAACGTCACAAATATTGACTCTGATTGGTTCTTTGACTATATCACCTACGAGAGTCTAGCCAATCCGGTACTTGATGGGGAAGTGTTGCAGGCAGGCAACGGAGAGACAACCAACCCTTCAAATTACAGTATGCTCACTTTCGGACCAGGTTGGGGTCCAACAACTTCCGATTCCTCGACAGTCACCGCCATCCAAGGCTCTGAAGCTACAGTGAAGTTCAACGGTAAGTTGATGTTTTCAGAACGCTTAGCATCAGTATCAGAATTGGACCTTACCTTTCGTGCACTAGGTACGTCTCTGTCTCTTTATGGGAACTTGAATGGCAGCATCTCAGGTGCCGCCACGTACACGGTTGACGCGCAGGATCCTGTCTCATTTTCATTGCCTGGCAGTAATTCGGGATTATTGCAAAAGCAACACTTGTTCACAGCATCAAATTTTGCTGCTGGGGAACATACCGTAGTGGTTGCTTTCGATGGCACGGCCGAAGGGATGCCTCTCGACATTAATTACTTCCTGGTGAATTCACTCACCGAAGTGCAACAGGCCCCGCCATCCCCATCGTCTTCCTCTACTCCTACCGGAAGTGCCATACCACAACAGACAGATAGTAGCAGTCGCCAATCACATGCGGGATTGATAGTTGGGGTTGTTTCAGGAGCTGTGATAGCACTGGCTATGGGGACGGCGGTTATTTGGTGGGTCAGGAGATCCAAACGTTTGAAGCGCCAGGAAATACTTCATGCCACCCCTTTTCAATCTGAGACCATGGGCCGTGATGTTGGACTCGGCTCAATTATATACGAAAAACATTCATCAGGTTTGAATCTTTATCTAGTTCACAATGTATAGGGTTAATAAACAAGCCTGTAGGGCCTTCGAGTGTCACTAACCCGCCGAGCGAACTAGCCGATGGGGACAGTCGTCCACCCTCTCCTGCAAATATGCTGACAATGAAGCTTCAGCAGCGGCTCATTGTCATACGAGACCAAATTGAACACAGTCGCCGGCAGTCATCCGAAGGGTCTATACGACAGCATCAGATGCTTACGGTGCATACAGACAGCGGCTTGAGGGGAGTTGAACAGGAAGTTTTGGATCCTGGTTTGATTTTGGAAGTCCCACCAGGTTATACCCCGGAATAAACCTTGGCACCGAGGCCGTAACTTACCAAAATAAGTACTCACTTGGACCTCAACAACCTGTGAGTATAGGCATATATCACTTCGTATTTATGACTCTATTCAGGGCACTTGATCTTGGGTTTCGTGGATACTTATTCTCTAAGCATGTATCGTTCGTACTTCAGGCTCTATCTTACTAGTATTTATCTTTCAAGTCATGTATTAGTATGTAATTGATTAAAGGTCTGAGCTCATACTCGCACTGGGTCCTAGGAACTACCTTGCACACCTCTTACGGTACACATACATACAAGTTACAGCCTTCCTTGGATAGGAGGCGTCGACGTCGAAATCTAAATTGATGCATAAGTATCGTTATTGTCGTCGTACCGGATGAAAGCGCCACGCAGCGCTGAGTCGTCTTATGGTATACATTACACACATACATAGGATGTTGCAAAACATACTCAACGATGTCTGGAGCACAACAATACTCAGACTTTCTGTCATTTTCTGCACTTCTTGTGTACAAGCCATATGATGATTGGTATGAACCTACGCCGAGTGTCCGCTAACTATACCCATGCTCCGTCATCGTTGTCGTGAAGTCAACACGCGGGACACACCTCGACTTGGGGCACACACACATACACATCAACCTTCCTTCCAAACAACAATCCTCCAAAAGTCCAAAAATCCAACCATCAACCCCAAAAACCCACCCCATCACGATCCTTCCTCAAACCCCTCAAACCAGCAATTGTCAAACCAGCAATTGTCAATCCAAATCACCTCACAAAACTAGGGATCTGCACCGTAACCGTATAGTTTACGGTACCTTACGGTATACGGTAGGACCGTAACCGTAACCGTAAAGAGATCCAAAAAGCCTCTTACAGTCACGGTTACGGGTATTATACGGCAATTTACGGTATACGGCCATATAAAAATCTCTAAGACCTAAAACTTGAATTTTACAGATCTATATTAACTTTAAATGCATACTCAAGAGCGTTATATTGATTCTTGTATAGTATCAGCACACAAATGGTCTCTGCCTTCAAACAGAGGACCACCTCAACAATAAGCAAATAAATTCCCACAGTGATCTGATCTCGTGACAGAAGCTTATACCAGTTTTTCTGACGCTGAGGGCTCGATCTCAGAACGTAGACAATTTTTTCCAACGTGACAAAACCTCTTACCCCCGCCCCCTCGTACAATCCACACCATTCTTCAGCTGCTCCAGCGTCGAAAAGATCAATATTGCAGCGCATCCATGGAGGCACCCAGCTTTTAAACATGAACATAGGGCCTTCTTCGGTGATGGCAGTGTGGATGGCGCTCATGATGCGGGATTTGGCACGTTAGCGGGGGGCAGACTGTTGTCATGACTCAAGGTATGTAGTCTTGAGAAGCTTGGCTTTGAATCGTATCTGTGGGGTTGGGATGATTACCGTAGTTGTTAGATTGGTACAGGTGTAGGAGGGGGCAACAAGGACAAAAGGACACAAGGATGAAAGGAGGAAGGGACCCAAAGAAGGCAAAGAAGAACGGAAAAATTGCTTACAAAGCCAATTGACTCGTATTCACCAATATCGCATGGAAGGGGTTGGGGCCTACACCGCATGAGGCCTTGAGGGAGGAGGGGCCTTCTTTGCATACCATCTATGGTCAAATGTTGACGTGCATTGAGAAGCAAGTGGAATCAATTGGAGTGTCAGAGTAGGTTGATAGGAATTGATGAACATGAAGAAATGTGAAGGAACGTGAATGCAAAGGAATGTGTGAATCAAGCGAGTGAGAAGAGCACGGATGAAGGAGTCTCAGAGTTTTCAAACACATAGACCAGTAGAGCATCTGCAGAATAATGTGCAAAGTAATGTGGAAGATAACGTAGAACATTGTAAAACGACATGTAAAACAGAAGATAATGCGCATTCGCATGACCAAAGATGAGGGAACAAGCAGAGGAAGGCAGGAAGATCCACCAGAGAGACACCAGAAAGTCAGAGATACAACTCTTGTGTACCAAAAGGTTTAGCCAAACACAAAAAAGCCATAAATGGAAAGAATGGAAGACCAGAAAAGCCGGAATAGGAAGGAAGAAACGGAAACAATGCATGAACCAACTCCTCCAATCGCCGAGCCAAAACGGGTATGGTTTCTTTGCCAGTCCATGGTTTGCTTAGTATACTGAGAGGTAGCAAGGGTGGAATATTGGGCTCTGTTGCGCTCTTCAAATTATATTGAGATGTGCATTGTGTTGTTGTGTAGGTTAAGAATGGGATATATGGGTTATGGGGTGTGTTTGGGATATGTGATATGGGAGATATATGAACTTGAAGTTGTATGACGACTGTGATCAGATGGAGACTATGAAGGACAGTTGGAGTTAGTAAAGGACCGGACAGCAGTGACCTCGATTGAAGCGATGAATGCAAGATGAATGAGGAAACAAAAGAAAGAAGGTGAGCAGTCCGGGTTGGAATGATCCGATCCAATATTTGGGTATTTACATGTAGGTGTGTGAAAGGTGCTATAAAACAACCAACAAAAACACTACCACACCTAACCAGACTATTGATATGTAAGGGAGCGAGGGCGGGTTGTCAGAGATTCCCTGAGGGAAAGTTTGATAGTATCAGAGATATGCACGCGGTTGCTCCAGGTTCAAGACCATTGCGTTAACATGGGTAACTAAGCTTGGACAACTCTTAGAACTGAGTTGAGGGAAGCCTAGTTGGGTGTACATATGTATGAGGAATGTCAGGATGTCCGAATCAATATAATCAAACCAAAACCAATAATGTGTATGTGTCCAAAACCAAATAATCAAAACCAATACAACAAAACTAAGATTCTCCTAGGCAAACTCTGGCACTTGCTAGAATAGTAACTTTGAGGTTTGTCAACAACCCTAGGCAAGCTCTGGCACTAGCTCACTGTGACGCCGTAAGGTCCTTGACCAAACTCTGGGCCAAGCTACAATATTGTGAGTGAACTTAATCACTAGGAACTCGTACCACAATCTTAGTGGCTTGCCTAACTTCACAGGCAAGTTGACTACGGAACCCTCACACTGGAGCCAAAAAATTCCTTACTAGAAACCATCCCCTCTAAGGAAGCAACTAGATTTAAGGTTGATCTGGAGTTTGAGGGAACTAACATGCTCAAGACTTGATCAAATTCTCAAGTGGGCCACAGGAAGTTTGTGAAATCCAATACAGGCCAAATTCCACTGAGCAAGTAATATGACAGTAAATCAAACTCCTTGAAGAAACTGTCAGTCACTCTGTGGTAAAGCATCAAGACTGGCTAACAACTTCATGAAGCAACTAACACTTCTCCATGGGAACATGTAGAGAGGTGACCAGCTACTACTGGGTGAAGAAACTAACAACTGACTTGTAGTTAAGTAGAGAAGCGTCATGCTACTAATCCCAAGGACATTCTATGGAGCTCACTTCCTAACATACAAATTGAGGGAAAGATCCTCTGAGGTGAAGAAACCACAACCAATCTCAAACACTGGGGTGTAACTTCATGAAGTTTATTACTTTCTAAAGATAACCAAGTCAGGAGGCATCACGCTAGTAGTCCCGAGGGGACATTCTACGGAGCACTGGTCTTAGCAGTCAAGTCGAGGGCAAGAAACTTTGAGGTGAAGGAACACAACCAATCTTGTACAGGGGAGGTGGCAAGTAACTTGTCTTATTGAATAAATATGTCTGGCTTATATACTGAGTAGAGAGTTTAATATGAAAATGGATGAAACATATATGGAGAGAGATGGAAAGAGAGTGGAACAGAGGAATCTGGCTCAGAAAGGAAACTCCAGCCTATATATGGTACACACAATAAAGAAATAGTCCATTCTTGGGTATATATCAGAGATAAAATATGATGTCATGAGGATTAACATAGTTTTAGAGTGTTTTGAGCCAAATGAGGTTTCTCCGAATACTCCACAATTCTCCGGGGTCAGGAGTACCTTAATGCTTTGTGACCACTTGCTGCCCGGTTTCCAGTTGGGTGAGTTTCATTCTATTCCTCAGATAGTTCTGTCCATCCTGAGTGTATTTAACATTCTCTTGAGAAGTACTGGTGTCTAGCTTCCTAACAACACCACTTATGATAGTCTTGAGCAACTACACTGAGTGCCTACAAGCAATTCCCAATAGTCAGCTTTAATGGACAAGACCTCCTGTGTATGATTTCTAAGATCAAATGTTTCGATTAGCCAAGCCTATCCCGGTGCATAGCTTTGCGTGGAATCACTAAGCATGTTTCCACCGCTTTCACGGATACAACCAGTGCTGCGAGTAGACCTCTATGGTTTCCTTGGGATTGTTCTGGTCCAATGTCACGGACTGTAAAGTCCTCATCTTAACATAGCTCGTTGGGGGGTCTTAGTGTGAGAGATGCCTTCCCTCATAAATCCTTCCCTTGAGTAATGCGTTGGCTTAGTACTTATCCCGCTTCAAGATGTCCTGTAGTTTAGAGAGTATACACTCTTGGGTATAACTAGATTGACAATCTAGCATTAACATCTCTGGGCAGCCCAGGTATCCTTGCTAGCTTGGCTCTAGGCTACGCTTGTGGGTGTACCTTCACAGCTCAGTGAGTATTATTGTTAAGTTCTTTGCCTCAGCAACAGCTATCATGCTTGGGCTCTGTATAACTCTCTTATTGCATTGTATAATGTACAAAATGTCAAAATGTACAGTTCCATGCCTTAGGCCAATTTTAGGCCTAATACCGATCCATAAGCCCTGGTGTGCATCGGAAGAACACAGCACAAACATATAGAAAAAGGTGATTAATTCCTTTGTGGCGGATGTACACAGTAAGTAATTGGGTGATTGCTTGCTGGAGAAGTGAAACCCACCAAGTGCTCCTTGCGTCCCATCTGACCCATTGTTGTTGAAGCAGCCATCTCCAAGCAATGCTCCCCGGCCTTCATATGGCCATAGAGGAGAGCAGTTGAAACAAGACACTTGTACTCCCCTTGCATATCCCGGGCATCAGTGCTCAGCATTTACCAGGAGCAAAGCACCTGTGAACCTTGGTCCTTGGCTACAAAGAAGGAGGAGGGACTGGATTTCAAATCAAGGCAAAGAACAGGCACTTTGCGATCACCCAGGTAGCAGTCAACCTTGTTTTTGAGCTTAGTACAGAGACTCTTGTTATACTTGGCGAAGAGCCAGAGTTGCTGGAGGCATAAGTAGTGGGGTCAAAGTGGGGTCTCCTCAACCGTTCCACCATCAAAAATGATCCATATTGTCCTCGGATGTAGCTGCATCCATGCCTGCACCCATCCTTTGAACCCAAACATCAGGCCTCTGTGAAGACAGCTGAAAATATGAGTCTTGTACTGAAATGGTATGAAGCCCAAACACAAACACAAACATGAAAAACAAAAACAAACCAGATTCATCAGCAAGTTGGAAGGTGTATGGGGCATACGGACTGTGTATGGAGGTAGGGACAGAATTTAATTTAACAAAAAAACCAATGATAACTCAGACCAAAAATTAGGGATCCGCACCGTACCGTATACGGTTACGGCCGTACAGCTTACGGTTCCATACGGTACCTGATAGTACCGTAACCGTACCGTATATGCACTTGAGAAATGTCTTACAGTACGGTACAGGTAAAAATACGGTTTACGGCCGTATTATACGGCCGTAAAAATCACAATGTATTAGACGATATGTCTATGCACCTATACTAGCCTTTGGAGCATTCTCAAGTCCTTTTCTTCGAAGCCTGAGCTGATCTTTGTTTTGAATAAGGGCCTCTTGAATTATCTCTGGCCTCAAGTGACTATGAAGAAAAGATATGGTATCCGCCTGAAAAAATGCGCTTGACAGCAATAAGTATCAGTATGTGGAATCTCCATGAAATTGCCGGCATTTGGTACAATTGTGGAGGCTCAGTCTTCCAAGAATATTACAGCCACCTTGGGCGTGGTGCATCAAAATATCGCTCCAGCTCATCATCAGAAGTACAGTGAAGTTGATTACTGTCTACAGTTTCATGCTATGTATTACATGCAGGTACTAGTGACATGAAAGCTGGATTATGGACCCAGGACTAGGTTGTATTTTTTAAATAGACTGGACCAGGAGAGTGAACAAAGTGAGCATAAAGGTGAGAGAAGATGCTGCAGTACATTGGTAATAAAATACGGCCGTATCATAGCCGTATATGGCCGTCTTTGACGGGTCTATACGGTATGGATCCCGTACCAAAGCCGTACCGTATAGCTGACGCTCAGCAGCTCTACGGTACGGTTACGGCTACCCTGTAACCGTACCGTCAACCGTATTATACGGTTACGGTGCGGATCTCTACCAAAAATGGATAGATACAATACTTAAACTGAAGATTCATTCCAAATAATGGGGGCGGTTGGGGGGCGGACCATGACAATATCTGTGGGTATTCATAGGCTCATACAATATGGAGGTACTTAATACCCAATTAAAGTCCGGACGCAAAATAGGACTCCGAGTCAGAGCTACTATATTATTCCGTTCATTGGTTCCAGGCTTCTGGCAGTCCACTGGTCAATGTCTCAAAGTAGATCTCCGAACTAGAGTCTACTATAAATAACACCAACAAATCTCAGTTTTTGTTCATCTTCAAGTCCTTGGTATCCTGAAGCATGTTCAAGAAACTCAGGTGAAGCTCTTGCATCCACCTTCACGTTCCTTTTCTTATTATTGTTCTGCAATGCAGCATTCTCACTACTTGCGCCATGCTCCCCTTTGTGGCAAGCCTCACTCTCGAGATACCTCCCACAATCACAATAGACAAACCATTTCCCGTTAATTGGACTGCTTCCCCAGAGGACCAGTAACAGCCCTTTACTACTCCTGTTCTCAAGTCTATACTCACAATATTCATTACTGTCAAGGGATTTCTGGCTCTATCTTGGGACTGAAGAGTTTCCTGGAATACCCAGAGTGCTGTTAGAACAAATTGGTGGCCCATTTGTTTTATTTGAGTCCCAGTCCGGGACCGCAACCGTGGATAAGTATATATTTTCAGATTTCATTCTTTGCTAAACCATCATTTCAGGACTGAATTGGCTATTTACGCGATAGCAATATTTGATTTCAAGACTGAGGCTAAATCCAAGCCATTTGTGGTCTTGCCACCTGAGGCTTGATTATTATATAAAGTCTTGCTCTGGTATTGTACCTTGTACTTGAGATAAATCACTATGTACCATACTCCTACTGCACCTTTTCTCTCCAGCGGCAGTATTCTCATCCCCTGGACTGTCCCATGCTCCCATATGTGGCAAGCCTCACTCTTCACGTACCCCCAACGTTAGAGTATACACACTGTTGAAAGTTCAATGGACTACCTCCACCGGCGAGTTGCAACCAGTAAGTAGGAACAGCCCTCTACTCTGATTTTTGATACCCTGCTCACCACCATATTCATTCCTATCAAATACATTCATGTTCCACATTAAATGCCTCTATACTGGAATACCCCCTCTAGACATTGGTGGTCCATTCAATCCATCTGCGTCCAAAAATTCACAGTGCTGCGACGGTGCTGAACATTTGCGATCGGTTGCGCCCAAGGGACCTATAGAATCTTTCTTCCTTGATTTGGATAGATTGGGTTTTATCTAGTCACGGTAACCGCTTGTAATTGGTGGAGGCAGGATGCAGGGTAAACGTGAAGAGTTCAGGACCATCTATAGTGACAAGTCTTGATATAGTCCCGTTGTATACCCTTGCGCCTGAAACAGATTAGTATATATCATAGTGTGCTATTTGGGTATTTACGTGTAGGTATGCGAAAGGTGCTATAAAACAACCCAACAAAAACACTACCACACCTAACCAGACTATCGATATGTAAGGGAGCGAGGGCGGGTTGTCAGAGATTCCCCGAGGGAAAGCTTTGTAATATCGGATGTACGCGCGCAACTGCTCCAGGTTCAAGACTGTAACGCTAACGGGGGTAACTAAGCTTAGACAACTCTTAGAACTAAGTCGAGAGAAGCCTAGTTGGGGTGTACGAGTGTACGAGGGAACCAGGTGTGTATGTCCAAATCAATTAACCAAAACCAAAACCAATACAACGAAACTAAGATTCTCCTAGGCAAACTCTGGCTCTAGCTAGAATAGTAATCTCGAGGTTTGTCAACAACCCTAGGCAAACTCTGGCACTAGCTGCTGTGACGCCGTAAAGTCCTCGACCAAACTCTGGGCCAAGCTACGATATTGTGAGTGAACTTAATCACTAGGAACTTGTACCACAATCTTAGTGGCTCGTCTAACTTCATGAAGAAGTCAACTAAGGAACCCTCACTCTGGAGCCGAATAATCCCTTACTAGAAGCCGTCCCCTCTAAGGAAGCAACTAGATTTGAGTCGATCTGGAGTTCGAGAGAACTCTACACACTTAAATTTGATCAAGATATAAATGGGCTTTGCAAAGCGCGTGAAGTTTATTACTTTCTTAAGATAACCAAGTCAGGAGGCGTCACGCTACTGATCCCGTGGGGACGTTCTACGGAGCACTGGTCTTAGCAGTCAAGTCGAGGGCAAGAAACTTGTCTTATTGAATAAATATATCTGGCTTATATACTGAGTAGAGAGAGTTTAATACGAAAAATAGATGAAACAGATACGGAGAGAGACGGAAAGAGAGTGGAACAGAGGAATCTGGCTCGGAAAGGAAACTCCAGCCTATATATGGTACACACAATAAAGAAATAGTCCATTCTTGGGTATATATCAGAGGTAAAATATGATTTCGTGAGGATTAACATAGTTTTAGAGTGTTTTGATCCGAGCGAGGTTTCTCCGATTACTCCACAATTCTCTGGGGTCAGGAGTACCTTTGCGCTTCATGATCACTCGCAGCCTGGTTTCCCTTGGGTGAGTTTCATTCTATTCTCCAGATAGTTCTGTCCATCCTGAGTGTGATTAACATTCTCTCGAGAAGACCTGTTATCTAGCTTTCCAACGACACCACTTATGATAATCTCGAGCAACTGCGCTGAGTATGTACAAGTGATTCCCGATAGTCGGCTTTAACGGATAAGACCTTCCGTGTATGATTTCTAAGATCAAATGTTTCGATTTGCCAAGGCTATCCCGGCGTGTAGCTTTCCGTAGGACCGCTAAGCATGTTTCTACCGTCCTCACGGTTGCGACCGGTGCCGCGAATAGATCTTTACGGTTTTCCTCGGGATTGTTCTGGTCCATTGTTACGGACTGTAAAGTCCACATCTTAACATAGCTCGTTGGGGGTCTTAGTGCGAGGGATGCCTTCCCTCATAATTCCTTCCCTCGAGTAACGCGTTGGCTTAGTACTTATCCCGCTTCGAGATGTCCTGTAGTTTAGAGAGTATGCACTCTTGGGTATAACTAGATTGACGATCTAGCGTTACATCTCCGGGCAGCCCAGGTATCCTTGCTAGCTTGGCTCTAGGCTACGCTTGTGGGCGTACCTTCACGGCTTGCTGAGTATTATTGTTAAGTTCTTTGCCTCGGCAACAGCTATCACGCTCGGGCTCCGTATAACTCTCTTATTGCATTGTATAACACGTACAAAGTGTCAAAATGTATGGTTACATGCCTTAGGCCGATTTTAGGCCTAATATCTCCCCCAAACTAATGATCTGACCGTCCCCGGTCAGCCCACCAAGCCTAGGATCGACTCTGCTAGCAATCCCTTTTTTGTTCTCGGCATTTAGCATTCTAATTCCTTTCCTGCGGGCTAGTCTGGACGTACTACCCCTAAGTTTAACTGGGATCATTCTCGACGTCGGGCGCTTATGTGAATCAGGTGTCAACAATTGAATTGATCTACCAGACAGCATATGCCGCGGGCGCCTAGACTCCTGATTGGGGATTCCAATCATTTCCTCGATAACATTTTCTTTAAGTTTAGCGTGTTAAGTCTTCGAGAACTCTGAAAACACCTCTATCACATTCGTATTTTGTGATATGTTGTTTTACGTCTTAAGACAGATGCCGGTCACTTCGGCTACGGCTTCAAGCAACGATCTATTAATAAGGCCATGTTGAAATTTTTCAACAAGTCCCATCATCGTCTCTCCCACCACCATGTCCACCGAACAAGGCCTTCCCGACTGGTGGCCCACATTGTCTACCGACATCATCGAGGTTTATCTCGCTCTCTCCTCTACTTCTGACTCGGATGATCTCCTCGACAATTTCAAAAGCAAGAAACCTTCCTTTTTCGCACTGGCTGAGCCACTGGTGCAGAAATTCAACATTCCTGACCTGACTCAAAATGACTCGTATTTCATTGGTCAAGATCTTGGTCGACTCCCTATTACGGGAGACATTCCACAGCAGTACTCTGCTCGACTGATATGGGCATCGGCCGTCGCTATTCAGCGCAAGCTGTCACCACACCTTTTGGCTGTCGCCAAGGACAAGTCTTATCAGCCCGGCGAGGAAACGAGATCCATCCGCCTTGCTTTTTCTGTCTTGACCCCCCGACTTGTAAGTGCTTCTCGCTCTCTTTCTTATAAGGCACTTTTCTAACTTTTAACTTTATCATTTAATAGGTTTTCCTTCGTACACACGTCTTAGGTCGTCGGTCTTGCCCGCTAATTATCGAAAGCATAATCGCAGCTTGCCAGAGACTGTCTTGGATCGTTCGGCGAACAGTGACTTCTGCTAGTACCGAACCAGCATGGTACCTGGCCGACCATATGGTCCGGGAAATCCTGGTATGTTGTTATTTATTATTTTGTCTGGATTTAACTTATTGGCGCGTTATAGGAGTACGCTAACCTTCACTTCCACACGCCTGACCATCCTATTCCAATCCCCCTAGACAAAGGCTGCCGGGAAACCAATTGGCTCGGAGACCAGGAACCCGTTGACGACGGTGTGCCTGACGCTCCCGGGTCTATTTCTGAGGAAGGAGAAGAGGAGGTAGGAGAGGACAACGATGTCCCTTCTGAAGATGAACGGTCAGCTTATGAGGCGCCGCCATCTCCTTCGAGGGTATGTTTTCTTTCCTTATCATAGATTTCTTTGTAATATTTGTTTTCTTTAGGCGTCTTCGGCTGAGGAGAGACCTTCCCGTTATCAGACTCGAAAGACGCGCGTAAAGCGAAAAGAACTTCTCCGGCCCCGCCTCCTAAGGTTGTTCCTTCAAAGATTAAGAAGACTCCAACACCACAAACTGTTCCTAAAGCCTCGAAAGAGATGAAAACCTTGTCCATTCCTAAAGTCCCAAAAACCTCCAGGATCTCTCCTGACGTCAAGACAAAGGAAACGTCGAAGCCCAAAGCACCACCAGCAGTTACCAAACTCGCGGGACCTCCCAAGGGTAAGAGCAAAAACAAGGTGCAGGATGCGAAAGGAAAGGGAAAGGGAAAGGAGGTGATATCCGACCCAGTCGTGGTAAGTTTCCTTCTCCTCTCTCCCTAGACTTATTTTAACACCTTCTACCAGCCTCCCAGTCTTAAGCGCAAGCGCCTCAACGACGTGGTTGATGAGGCTGAGGCGGAGAGCATTCCTGTCCCTCGTCCAACAAAGGCCGGTAAGAAGCTCGTTCCGGTGGTGGAAATTCCGGTTCCCGTAGCATCTAGCTCGAGGCTCAAGAATACCGCTCCTTTAGAGCCTTCTCGTGAACCTACTCCCGCCCCAGTTCCGCCGGAAAACCTGGTCTTCCTTGTTCCTGATGAGGACGTAGATTCTCTGGACCTTGATAGTCTCTTTCAACGCCTGGCATCCCGTTCCTCGAAGGAGTTTGTGGCCCCGGGCTCTACGGAGTATAGGACGGTTATCGTACGCTTTGAGCGAGACGCCCTGGATTTGCCCTCGTTCGAGGAAATCCTTCCACGCGGCAACCAGGTTCGTCTGTCCCCCTTTCTCGTAACTTGTTCGTAGACTAATGCCTGCCCCTTTCAGAAGCCAAAGGAGCTTTTCAAGACTAGCATGACTTGGGGTGTCACACCCGAGTTAGACGCTTTCCTGGACCTCCCGGCCGTTAGTACCGGGACGCACCAGATGTCTTGGCGAGTCTTCCTTCGCGCCAACCGTGCCTTCTGTAACGTATGTAAACTTTTCCAAACGGTTATGACTTTATTAATATTTTCCGTTTTTAGACGGATGTTGTCGCTCGCGAGATACCTTGCCTCCAATGTGCTGCGCGCCGACCGACAGATTCCAAGGGAGAGGACCGCCTGCCGTGTACCTATCGTCTAGATGACGACGGAAACCGGAGGTTTGGTGCTTCTTGCGATAATTGTGCACTCTCCATCAGACTTGCTCAGACACGCTCCACGTACCAGAAGTAGTTGAGGTACTCGATGAGACCTACAAAGCATCGAAGGGTTCACGAGTTAGTGAGTACTTTTCTTTTGTTCTTTTTACTTCTTTTTATTAATGTTCATGCTTAGACATTGCTAAACAGGTCAACACGATCGCTTGCATTCGTACTTCTTACGATGCAGCCATTAAGGCCAGGGAACAGCTCAACGTGTCCATCTCGAGCACTTTTGACGCTTTGCAGCATGAATTACAAGAGCTCCGCAGCATGGCTCCCAACCTCAGGTTTTCCTCGAGTCTTTCGTGCCGATCCTTCCCGAGAAGGAGCTGTCTCTCACGGATTGGAGTTTCTTATGCTCCTTTATGAAGTGGAGATCGGACTACTCCTTCCCGACCAACCAGGCTTATCAAGACTTCCTGAAGAGCATCGTGCACGCCGCCGTGGTTCGGCTTCTGTGGAGAGCACCCTCGAGAACGATTCCGGGGTCCCGCTGGTACTTCGTCTCCCCGGGGATCTCCTTCTTGTTCAGCAACTGGTCTTTTCGATGAAGAATCAGTCGTCCACCTACTGGGAGTCCTCGAGATGAAGAAGCGTCGATGGCTGGTACTCCCCGTGAGAACCCGGGTTCGCCTGTCGCTGGGTCTGTTATTCGACCAGGACAAGCCAGTGGACCAGCTAATGGAGGGAGTTGAGACATTATCAGATGTCAAAACCACTTCCCCATAGCTTTCCTTGTTCTTCTCGGAGTCTGGGCCGCCGTTGGCATTGCTGTTTGTCCTTGGACATTAAATAAAATTTCTTTTATATCATATTTTGTCGCTCGCCCCTTGCATGGGGATTTCGCTTTTGTCTCCCCTTTCTGGGGCAGTATCGTGGTATTCTTAGGTATATAGGCACCTTTGGAATACCGTAAAATAAAGCCTATCAATATCAAGACCTTTGGGTCAACTGTGTACATATCATACTCGAGTGACTTCCTAAGTCTTAAGTTTACTCTCGGAAAGGCTTACAGCACGATAGCCTATTCCGAGAGTTTTGTTATAATAGCATAAGTTTTCCTTGAATACTGTACCAGCTCTTTGTAGCATGTTAGGAGTATACTTGCGGAAAACTTTTTATGACTTGAATTCCCGCCCTTGGGAACCTATACAGTTCGTTAAAGGTGTAATCAAGTCTTTGAGGGAAAGCCTAGAGAAGACTCATCACCCCTAAGTAAGCTGGGTGCGATGCAATCTTTCCCTAGATATTGACATTCTTTCAATACAACATCCAATCTTGGATCAGGTCCTGTTTAGGGCATAGTGATGACCATCAAAATGAAATCCATTGATGCTCGATATTATGGTGTAAGGTTTTTCCTAGCGTTTTCGTCTTTCGGAGAATTATCGCGGTGGGTACCTGCGTTAGGTTTCCCCGTGCCGCTTCTAATACTCTTTAAGTGTTCGCTTTATGTTTTGCCTAGTGTTCTCCCTTTTGTCGAGCAATGTTATGGTTCCTATTTTGGTCATAGATGTTGTTGAATAAATTCAAAATTCTCCTCGTGATGGTGGACTGCCTAGAGCTATGGTGTCTTGGCACCATGCACTTCCCTCCCCCAAACTAATGATATCAACTGTCCTCAGTTGAGCACTTGGGTTTCAGAACGCGCCGGGGACCCGTAGGACTCTGTCGCTCTAAGACATTAACCTATAAAGCGTCCGCGAAAAACATTTCAGACCCAGTTCTCAGAAAACTTTTCCTCGAACTACAAGTCTCTCTACAATGTCTTCCAAGAACACCCAAAATACCAGACGACAAACCACAGTTCATGAAGAATACTATGGAAGCCATTGTTGCCTCCACCAGAACACTCAAAGAGGCTACCAGTTGTCTTCGTGATGCAATTGAGTACAACGAGGATCAGACTCTCCTTCAGGCCAGAGGTTCTTAGTACTGCACAAAAGCATTGTCACCTTCTTGTGAGCCTCTTTTCACCTTTTCCACGGGAGCCTGACCTTAATATCCTGCCTCCATAGACCATGTCGTTTCATAAGGAGAAAGTACTCAAATTCCCCGCGAACATTGGTGTCCTTGAACAAGGACATGACCTCCTTCTCCGCGCGATGAAGATTTGTCCCAGCGCTAAGACTGCTCATTCTGCGACTGCTGTGCGCCTCGGTAATTTCATCAACGAGCTCAACTTTGCGCTGGTATAAGCTACCGATCCAGGCAGCGTCAAAGAAGGTTTCCTCGGGGGTCGCTGGTACTACAGGGCCGGGTCCTTTCACCACTACCCGCGGTAAGCCTCCTTGCTATGCTACCATCCTGGACTACTGTCTTCCGTCTAAACGCGATGTAGGGGCTTCCAGTGCTGCCAACGATGACAAGACCATCGATTATGCGGCAAAATCTGCCGCTCTCTCTACTATCTCGTTCTCCAAGGAGTCCAAAGAACCCTCGAAGTTGACCAAAAGCTCTAGTAGCTCTAAAGGTACCATCCTCATTGACGACGAGGACGAACCCATGGAGGAAGATCATCCCGCTACACAGATTGTATTTGTAAGTTCACTTTTCTTAACATATATTATAAAATCCATGAAGTGTGCACCTGTACGGATCCCACAATAACTGTGCTGAAGGATCTGTAGTGTTACCACTCACGCTCGGGCTTGCCTCTCCCAAAAGAAACCATTTGGCTCTTGGCTTGGAATCAATGAGCGGTTGTACTGACTAAAGAGTTCCAGGATCCCCCGGAAATTACTGACGTGCTAGCTCGCGCTCAGGCTTCGAGGAAGAAGACCCGAGAGTCTAGGAAGTCCTCGAAGGCCAAGGTACTTAGATCTTTCCCTCGGGCCCTGTAAACACTTGGCTGACGTCTCCTTGTAGGCTTCCGGTGAAGTGAGTACTTCATCACTTAAGAGGAAAGTCGAGGAAACCCCTGTTGCCAATGAAGCGGCCAGTCTTGTCAATGAGTACGGAAAGCGCATGCGTTTCGACGCTGAGCTCATTGATAGTTCTCCTGAGGATGCTGGTGAGTATTTTTAACATGTTTTAACAAACCCAACTTACATCGGTTGCGCAGTTACCCGTGCGCAACGCAAATGCGTTGTGGCCAAGCAATTCCTTGCTTCTTTGACCAGCCAATTTGGTGAACTCGACTTTGCCTTGATGACCAATACCAATCTCAATGTTCTCTTGAATATTCATAGGAACGAGTATCTCGGGAACCTGAGCAAGACTCAGGTCTTTTACGCTCGTGCTCTCCAAGCTCAGAAAGTCACAGACAGCTTGGTCCACCTTTTGAAGTTCAGAGAGGACTCAGAAATGGCAGAAGGTGTACATCAACTTTCCCTTGAACATCGTCAGACAAGCGGGCGTTAATCCACTATGCCTTCAGTGAGCATTGGTTGTTGTGAATGTACAGGGATGGAGTGTGCGATGTGTCAATCCTCCCTGTTAGCATCGTTAGAGTGGTAAATAACTTGTAAGTTTTTCTCCTCAGACACTATATCGTTGTCTGAACCGAGCTTCTAGTCGAAACCTTTAAATAAACTTTTTCTCTTGAGAAACCACAGTCTTTACAGTCTCTTTATCTTCTTCGCCTGGTAGCCTCTGAGCTCCAGCAATTCGTTTCCAGTACCAGTTAAGCCTATAGTCACTCGTTTATATCTTTAACATAGGCCTCTGACTATTACAGTCTTAAAAAGCCCAATAAATCCACGTGTATTGATGATAATAAGGAGTTTTTGAGATTAACATAACTTCAATACCAAGGTAAGTTTCTTTCCGTGGGAAGAAAATGCATAGTGTTATAAATCCCTTGAACACGTTAGCGTTCATTATTAGGTATCACTTTTTGCATCACATGGGTTCTGACACGAGGAGTTTTGTCTGTCTCCGGTATAATCTCTTCCTCACTTGAATCTTCGTCAGAGTCCGGTTCTTCAGGGTTATAAGCCACTTCGTCACTGTCTACTGGTTTTCTCAAGGTAGGGATTTGATCAAACAAGGGGTCCCCCCCTTTACGGATAAATTCCACATCCTCATCGTCATCACCATCGTTTACCATGGTGTCTAACTGATCCTTGGTCAAGTCGATGAGATCATGTATATCCTCGGGTAAGTCTATAGGTTCATATCGGGAACGGTGGGGTAAGACCCTAAATGCACCAACTTTGCTTTTCAACACGGTACCATCCATTTCCGCGATAATGTAAGAACCTCCCCTAGTTCTACGGATAACGACCATAGGTCCCATATATCTAGGGAACATCTTTCTGTCAAGATTCTTTTCGATTGCTGTATTTCTAACCTGAACAAGCGTCCCAGGTTTGAAATTGTAGTCGAAGATGACATGGCAATATTTCTTCTCAAACTCCCTTAGGTCTCTTCTCTTATTTTCAGTGACACGCTCTCGCATGTCCTCGACAAAGGTTCTATGTTTTGACAAGGCCTGTGCACAATAACCCAATAATTCCTTGGTAGTCAAGATACGATCTGGTGGATTTACCAACCATGTAGACTCAATGATATCAAAAGGTAATAATGGTTCCGCGCCGGTTACCAAGAAGAATGGTGAACAACCAAAACCTCTCCTCACCGTTATTCTATCAGCCCATAATACATGTTTAAGGAAGTAGAACCACTTCTTGATATTGCCGCCAGTCGCTTTTACCAGACCCTGTCGAATATCAAAGTGCGCTCTTTTGATTTTGCCATTCCCTTGGGAATTATATGGTGAGACCCGGATCCCTTGAATTCCATATTTATTCTCGAGCCAGTTAACCATGACTAACATCACCGGGGCGTTATCTGTGACAACTTCCTCGGGACATCCCCAACGACAGATTATATCGTCAAAGAACCACTCGGCCAGGGACTTCGTGTTTTCTTGCGGTAAGGCCCGGGCTTCTGACCAACTCGACAGAGAATCCCTAGCGTGAACAATATACTTACACCTATTGCTTGTGGGTGTGATATTGATAGTATCAGCATGCACTTTCTGGAACAATGAGGGTGTATGTGTTACAACCGGGGGAATCTTCAGAAGGCGTAATTGACGGTTCTGACAAGGAATACAAGAGCCAACGTACCAATGTACATTGCTTTCCATATCAGGCCACCAAAAACGTCGATCCAGGAACTCGTGGGTAGCAAATGTTCCTTTATGTGCTAAGCTATCATGCGCGCAATGTAGCATATACATTCGACGGTCAGGACTAACCACTAATTGATGCTAAGCACCTTCCTCAGTAGCTTTCTTATAAAGCCGACCTTTCTTATCCACGAAGAATTTCTTTGCTTGACGCAAAAAGCTTCGGGCTTCCGGTGCACTCATGTTTTCTGTGATATCCTTCTCATCTCCTGCATGCCACTTGGCAATAGTAGGTAACATATCATCTAGTTTGTTTCCCCATTCCAAACGACGTTCCCGAGGATAAGGGTTATCAGCCCTCCATTCCGCGGAGTCTTGTGGAATATGAAGTGTTTGACTGAACAAAGAGTAGACTTTGCCGTGACTTTTGATCAGCACTTTCCGGTGACGTTCGGATGCTTTCTCGTCATCGAGGGCTTCCTGGAGTTCTTCCTGGATGTCCTCAGGATGACAAGCTAGCTCACCGAGGTAACCACTGCGTGGGTCAATGTCGTCCTTGAAGGACTCAAAATCTAAAGGCTCTTTGGCCCCTTCACCCATGATAAGTTCAATGGGAGCTCCATCATTGTAATCTTCATAGTCATCTGGGTCGATTGGTGGTCGAGGGGACTGATATCCGCCTGGAGGTCTCCGTGACAAACCATCTGGTCCGTGCAAAATACCCTTCACATGTAAAATCTTGAAGTGGAACTTACAGATCTCCTCAATCCATCTATTGATTGTAGCATTCGGACCACAGCTGGGATGATCTAACATACCCTTGATGTAGCTTGCATCAGTCTCCACGGTCATGTGTCGAGAGCCATAGACTAAGTAATAGCTTGATTGTAATGATAGTTTGAGGCCATAGAGTTCTCTCTTAGACTGAGAGAACCGGGCTTCCCGCTCGTTTAACGTAGTTGATCCAAAGTAATTAAAATACTTCTTTTTAGGATCGTCAGGATCTATTTGATAAATAAACCATCCCACTGCTTTGTAAGAGGTGTCAACTGCGAGACAAATGTCCCACTCATAGTTAATGTTTCGGAGTGCCGGGGCATTCCTTACACCATCCTTGAGAGCGTCCATTGCTTCCCGTTGTTCATCTCCCCATTCCCAATCCATGCCACTAGTTAACTTTGTCAAGGGCATTGCCTTCTTTGCGTAGTTCTCGATAAACATTCGCAACTGTCCAGCAGTCCCAAGAAAAGCTCGTACGTTGTGCTTATTCTTGCATTCGGGCCAAGTCAAGATTGATTCAGCAATCCCAGCCTCAGGCATCTGGCCTTCATAAGTACAACGGTGTCCTAGGACGATAATTTCAGGATTACAAGTGAAAGGCTTTTTCCCCGAGAAAGTACCCCCGGCATATTTCATCCGTTGACACACCCGGTTAACATTCTGCATGTGTTCCCAAACAAATCGTCGTATCCCGGTGTTCTCTGATATGGTCTCGTAACCTCCGTCTGGAAGTTTGTACCTAGTATTCGGACCTTTTACTGGAACATCGTCGATATAGGGGACTGTAACATGTGGAATTTCATCTTGTAGGATATAGGTTACATTGTCGTGGAAGATTGGTACGGAATTTGTCCATCCCATTGGTAATTTCACAAGCCTGTGTGGTCCAAAAGGTGTTTGAAAGGTCGTTAGATCCCTCGAGGAAACTGCTAATGGCCTCTCATCGTATCCGACATAGAGATCGAAAGTAGCTCCACAAGCTCAACTACAGAAGTCCCTAGAGACTTCAGCCGGGGCCGGCGGTACACCAGAATGTTGTATAGTAACTTCATTCAAGGGTTCCAGACTATGGACCAAACGTAAACTTTTTCCATCCTTTTTAACTACACAAAACCACTTTGAGCGATAGGAGGCACTACTAGGTTCGGAAACTCCTGCATCAATCTTAGAGAAGAGGGAAAGGTCATGAAAGTAGCAAAAAACTGCAGTACTAAAAACATTGGCCGGAGTCCAAAAAAGGAAGTTGGCTCCCAGGCGTTTGCAAAATTTTGCAAATGATGCGCAGCAACCTATCTTTTTAAGCACCCAGTGAGCAGCAAAGGGGCTTTAACAAATTGTTCATATCTTTGTCAATTCTGACCCCTCATCCCTAGGCCAAAATCAAGTTTTTTGTAAATTACCCATATGTTTGTCAATTCTAATTCTGGTATGGACCCTCTAGAGATTTGCATATGACTCCAATGCAGTTTCTTCTAGTGTTCCACCTGCTCCCCCTCATCCCTAGGCCAAAATCAAGTTTTTTGTACATTACCCATATGTCAGTCAATTCTAATTCAATTTTCTTTGTTGTTGGCACGGTATAGACTCTCTAAAGACTTGCATATGACAACTGTGCAATTACTCATAGTGTTCCACCTCTTCCCCCTCACCCCTAGGCCAAAAGTGTTTCCTTTGTTAGGGGCATGAATAGGTCTGCTATAGACCCTCTAGAGACCTCATGCACTCTCCTGATACTCCACCTCCTCCCCCTCACCTAGGCCAAAAGTGAGTTTTCTGTAAATTACCCATGTCTTGTTCAATTTTAATTTGATTTTCCTGGTCAAGGGCACAAATAAGTCTGCTATAGACCCTCTACAAACACATAAAAAAGCTTGTACAGTATGCATAAGTGTTGTACATGCATACAGACCTTGTACAAATTTAACTTGAGGTTGACATATATTCTCAGGTCAACTCAGGCTAACTTGAGTCAACTCAAGTCAACCAGAAGTTGGTGCTTGAATTGGCCTTATACTTAAGTCAGCTCAGATTACTCAAGTTAACTCAAGTCAGCCTGAAGTTGGGATAAGTACTCAAGTCAACTTAAGTATTTTAGACTTTTCCTGATGAACCATCACTGCCAGTACCTCAGTATATTACCTCCAAAAAAGGGATAGAAGTATAATATATTTTTCCCCTGAATTTAACAAAATTTTCCAGGAAAAAGAGTGAATATTGCCCTGGAAATAGGGCGTTAAATATGCGATCAATTTTGTCTGATTTATTAGTAATTTTTCGGTATATTTTTTCCCCTGTGATCTCTTTGATATTTCAATTGTAATATATTAACTATTTCGGCCGCGAAAAGCAACGGGCATTGAATGCCCATTGAATGGGCCAAAGAGCCCTTTGTCCGGCCCGCCGCTTAATGCCCGTTTCTTTTCGCAGCCGAAATAGTTAACATATTTCCATTAGAGATGTCCACGAGTCCAAGTCTTCACAGGTACTTGCAGATAAGATCTGTGGGAAAACTCACAAGTATCTGACTCTTGGATCCCAAGATCCATTTCCCACGGGTCACAAGTCAGGCTTTGGGAAATTTTGGTAATTGGCTTGGTTCGTACTGGGGTGTGAAAGGTGCTATAAAACAACCTATCAAATAAAATACTGCGCCTAACCAGACTATCAACTTGTTTAAAGGGAGCAAGGCTGGGCTGTCAAAGATTCCCCACAGAATGGTATAAGATCGAATATAAGCTAGAACACGCTCCAGTGTCGAAACAATGAACTAGCAAAGTGGTGACAAAGTCTAAGACATTTGTAGAACTGAACTAGCAAAGACTATCGTCAAGTGCATGTGTGTATAACCGAACCAACAAAACAAAACCGATTACAATGAAGTCAAAACACTCCTAGGCAAACTCTGGCTCTAGCTAGTGAAGTAACAAGGAGGTTTGAAACACTCCTGGGCAAACTCTGGCTCCAGCTAGCGTAACACCGTAACATCCCTGACCAAACTCTGGGTCAAGCTACAAAACTGTAAGTGATACCAAATCACTAGGAACTCGCACCACAATCTTAGTGGCTCGCTAAACTTCGATTAAAAAGCTAGCTAAGGAACCCTCACTCTGGAGCCAAATAATTCCTTACTAGATATTGTCCCCTCTAAGGAAATACCTAGATTCACACTTAAGACCGATTAAATCTCAAATGGGCACAAAAGCTGTTATGAAGTATATTACACACAACTTCTGACTATGTTAAAGTGACAGCTACGCGACCATGCAAGCCCTCACCGGTCTACTCTAAACGCTAGCGTAAGATATAATATAATAAAATTCAATGATGAATACAAGTAACCGAACCAGCCTGATGAAGATCACTAAGGACTTCAAGAACGGGGTTGCCCAGGCCTATTATATGGGAACAGGTAAACTTCGGCGGTGAAGAGACTCTTGACTTCGTTACAACAGGTGGTTATGAGAGGTGGCAAGATAACTTGTTTTATTGGATAGATACATCGGGCTTATATACTGGATTTATTCTAGTTTTATATGAAAAGAGATGAAACAGAGACAGAAGGAATAGAAAAATAAGGAAAGTGGGGAAATTTAGCTAGAAAGGAAACTCCTGCCTGGATTTAATATTACAACCTCGAGAATCCGCCAAAACGTGTATATGGTCCGGAATTGGGTATGAAAATAAAAATATTAAAATGGTTAAGATATTCTGGTCCTAGAGATCTGGTTCCACATCAGACCATCCGCTTCCACCAGAGGTACTATGTTTCATGCCCCAAGGGCTGTTCACCTAGGCTCTCTGATGTAGTTTGGACACTTCAAGTTTCCCCCTTCCAGTCCTGTATTGTAATAACATGTTCGGGCATTGAGCCTTTTCGCTAGCTGTACAAAGATACCCAGAACGCCCAGGACATATACATTGGTACAAGTCACAAAGCGCGTGCAAGTGCCGTCCACATGCTTGGCGGTAAGTGCCCTACTACCCAGTTCCTTGAATTAATGTATTAGGGTTTCACTAGTCAATAGTCGGCCAATATCATATATCAAATTCGGTTCAACGAGATCTCTGCCGCGGGTCCCTCTTTTGTTCCGACCAGCCGAATTGTTACAACTGAGATCCACCGGTCCGTAAGGCGATCCTAGATCTGTTCCTCCGGCATTCGTCTTTCCGCTAGCCAAGTACAAGGCTTGCTCCCTCTAAGTCCTTCCCTTAGTAATGCGTCTGCTAGCACTCATCCACTTTGAGACATCCTTATATGCGGTTGTAAGCAATTGGTGGGTAGAAACTAGACTGACAATCTAGTGCTAATGTCTCTGGGCACCTTGAGTATACTTCGCTAGCTTAGTATCAGGCTGTGCTTGTGGGCACACCATCACGGCTAACTGAGTCTTATCATTGAGATACTAAGCATTGGCTACAGCTATCACGTTCGGGCTCCGTATAACTCTCTTATTGTACGTGTAGACCGCATACTGTGTCAAAATATATGGCTACAAGCCTAGGCGCAAAAAATCTGCGTTATTATCGGTTGACTTGCAAGTAGTGTTTTGAAGGTCCAATTCAATGAACTGCGTAAAACCAATGAATTGCACTGAACTGAACTGCAAAATGAACTGATGATAGATGGACCGGTCCATGGTTTAAACCTGGTCCAATTCATGGTTCATCAAAATCTCAGAAAAAAAGTGAACTGCACAGAATCAGTTTAAACCGGTCTAAACCAGCACAGCCACATAGCAAATATAATTTAGATAAATGAGTATATTTTCTTCAACTTTTATCTATAAAATTTATATTTTCTAATGGTCTCAAAAAATAAAACCTAATACAAGGCTGGGCCTGGAAAGACTACTCATAACCTATTAAACATGCCATGCAACAAGTCTGGGAGCCAGTCCTGATACAATGCACTACCCATGGTCTGTTTTAAACAGGCAACCAATGACTGCCAACCCTGGAAAGCATTTCTGAATGACAACAGAGCAGTGTAAAGCAGCCTGGAGCATAGATACTTGAATGTTTTTATAATAGTTTCTTGTGTTGTTTCACTCATTACATATCATGCATGTACAGTTTAAATTTGCACTGATTTAAACTGCAGAACCATGATGAATTGGACCAGTGCACCAGTGCAATCAGTGCAGGTCTATGATTCATACAGATTTAGGTATTTTATGGACTGGTCCAATTCGTGATTCATTGGATTTTTGGTAAATAAACTGAATTGGATTGGACCTTCAAACCTACTTGCAAGTACTTGCCTGACTTGTGAACTCATATATATTTATTGGTGATCAAAACTTACAGTAATTAACAGTATCACATTTATTATAGTACTTAACAAGTACTGCCACATATGTTTGATGAGCTGTCTACAATCCAAAGCCTAACTGTCAGTACATTTTTACTTCATAAATTAGTAATAAATCAGACAAAATAGCCGCCGAAAAAGTACTTATTTTCCCATGCCTATTTCCAGGGCAATATT
>JADNRY010001359.1:0-10873 GCA_015501585.1 Rhodocollybia butyracea | reverse complement strand
TACAATCTCGAATTCGGGACGATACAATCCATTGTAAGTCCAACTGTGAAAGTCCCGTGTATAGACGCAAGTAGCATAAACCTCGATGTGTGGTATGATCAGTGACTCTATCGTAGACCCTTTCTGGAGATTTCGTAGACATACTTAAGTACTTGAGGAGTAGGATTTCCGGGTCCGCCATATATAGTCCGTGTGAATTCCAAGTACAGAGCACCTTCAAACTATCGCCGAAAGGAAACCTTGCTTTGGTGTTCCGTCATGGGTGGCCAGATCAGAAGAAGATACAGACCAGGAGGTCGTCGACGTTGCTAAAAACCTAATAAAAGATGTATACGTGACCGGGCGTAAACTTTCCATAGTCAACTCAGAAATTTACTATGTTACAAGTAAGGAGTAAGGAAACTTTGCCATCAGGGCACTGGCGGATTCGCAGATCTATCGTGCTAAGCGCGGAGGTTTTCGATACGCCATGGAGCCCACTTGGCATCCTCCCTAGCCCTGCCCTTGGCCACGGCCTGTTTGACGACCTCTGCATATAAAGCCTGATCAGCTTCCTCGATAGCCTCCGCAGCCTCTCTGACGCCCTCGAACTCGGGAGCCGCAGAATACTCAGCCATCGCCATCGCCACCACCCGTCTTTTTGTTGGCACAAATTCCTTCAAAAACTTTAGATGCTGTTGTGCCCGGGTTTGCTTCCAGGTTGCGGTATCCTTCCGGCTATCAGGCAAGGGTTTACGGACCACGCGATATTGACCCTGTTCATCCCTGCTGGTGATAAGTGCACTGATCGTCATGTCTCTGTTTCCTTCACTGTTGGAGACCACGTATCCATAGCATATCTTGGCACAGGAGTTGCCTCCTGTCAGCTTGAAATAAAGCATTTCAGTCTTTATGAGCTGTGCTGTGGCAAGGCCCATCGCAAGGCTGAGATGTGTTATTTTCTTATAACCTGGCCCATCTTTGAGATTTATCCCCACGTCGGGGACACCAAGGAAACCCTCAATGCGCCTGTGCGCAAGACTTGGAACCCGTTCTATAGTACGTCACCATTTACATCGACCACAGTCACCGTATACGTGATATCCCTGCGTGCCTAGTTTTGGAAAAGTTAGTAGCCAGAATAGGTGCATTGTGTATGTCTTACCAGCGGGGGCGCAGCACATGCGGGGAAAATGAGTACTGCGAGGAGAACAAAACCCAGCCAGTGGTGTGTCAGGAGCATTGAGGAGAGGAGCGTTGGGAAGAGATACTGCCGACAAAGGGTGGCGCGAAGGGAATGAACTGAACCAGCAGCTGGGGAAGAGTTTGCTTTTTCGTTTCATTTATAATCCTCGACGAAATCTGTATGTATATATGCACATATGCTGAGTTGGCACACCAAGATTTACTTATCTAGTATTGCAAATCTATGAAACGGTCTTGGGAACTTCATACTGTGTATCGGGGCTGTGAGACGGCAGGACCCCTGATTATTGGGGTTATCCCTCTTCCCAGTTCGGTCAAAAATCGGTCTGATTTTGGCCCTATCCCATACATAGGTTCGGGCAAAAAGGACCACCTTGGGCGAGAGCCCAGACCCGGATTTTCGGGCAAAAATGGGCCAAATCTGAGTCAAATTTTCATAGTTTTCGCAAACTCTTTACTTTACTGCGCAGACCATGGCCTATAATCTGTATTGTCTAGTGTAGATATGATAATAGACACTTCAAATTCAGTTATGGGCCCGACACATCGCGTCCTGCAATGCTCTCTCTGTAAAATGGCTTGAAAAATGGCACACAATGAGCTCAATGTTGTTTTTGAGCGCGTCAGAAGATTTAGGGTTTTGAACTATTTATTTAGCTTCTTACGGTCTCCGAATGTCTAGATAGCTTTAAAAAATGGCTCAGGCAGCTCATAAGCGCAAAATTTAACCCATGGGCAAATTTTCGGTCAAAAATCGGGACTGGGAGCAACCCAAATCCAAATTTCGGGCAAATTTGGGCCAAATTGAGCGAAACTGGTTCGGTCAAAAATGCCTTTGTTTCGTCCCAGAAATGGGTTCCAGTACCATAATCAGGGGTCCTGAGACGGCGTAGTACAGTAGCCACGAGTATCCCTGAGTATCCACGGCACGCATGAAAGTCACCATGCGCGTAGCGTGGAACTCGGCTGTTCCTTAAACAGGGACCACGGGGACCACCTGGTCGGTTTTTCCAGGTTTTTCCTTCCTCCCTTCCTTCCTTCCTTCCAGGGTTTGAACAAATGATGAAATGCGACTGACGGCATGAGCCAGCATGAGCTTCTTCTATTTCAGCCAGAGCCGCAAGGAGGGTTTCGCCCTGTTTCACCCTGTACCAATATGTAATCCAAAACCATGACTATGAATCAAAAGTATTCACCCCAAATTAAGGGCAGTTTTCCCAGTAGAAGCTGCAATAAAGCACAAAATGCGACCAGTGTGTAGCTCAGCTCAGCTGATGATCCATCGGGAGCTCCGTTCAAGTCCAGACTCAGAGGGTAATAGGAATGCAGCCAACGGAGATAATTCTTGTGAAATTTCAGTCACGCATATGCTTGATATTTACCAATGGCGTTCCTCTAACGAGGTTTCTCGCTTAAGCTGTTAACCTCTTAGAAGGGACTGCCTTGGACTGCCTCAGGTGTAACGGAGACGTGACTTGTTTCTCTGGTCACGAACACTTTCCTTAATTGATCTGTTTACTCATCAAACTTTAGTAGATAATTCACTCTTTACTTACTCGTTTCGTATTTCTATAATATCTACTTATAGCAATAGGTCTCAAGAAAGGTATATAAGGAAGAGAACTTTGCTGTAGGTAGATAGGTTCTCGTGAATCGAATTCCCCCGGTTTACAACGGTTCTCTCGAGTACACCTCTTCTCTCACACCTCCCGTGTTGCGCTACGGTGACTCTGCCACTCTAGCGTTACATCAGCCTAGCCATGATATGCTACATACGTTTTCTGAAGATCCCCCAGACCAAGTAGGACCGAGTCTAACCGAGTCCTTAATCTGAATGGTAGTCTGGATACAGATTTACAGAGTACTTTGCTATCGCCGACAGGAATAATTGACATAGGATGTGGGATTATGAGAGGAACACTCTGAGCCAACCGATTTTACTTGTCCCATCAACGGAATCAAAATATGAGTCGCCTTATGAGGCTCAATAATTTTAGCTTTGATTTTCTTACTACGTTCAACTGGCTCTGCGCGAAATTGAAATGAACTTTCAAATACAAGGTTTATCTAGAAGCATACAACGATACAACATTATATACCTATATATATACTGATATTTTTGGAACACAATTATCAATACACAATCCGAACCATGAAGCAGTCAAAAGTATCCCCGCGATTCCCAGAATATATTCAATTCCAAGAGCAATTGGCCGTGTGGGGCCGCGATAGAAAAAGTCACAATGTGACCTGTACGCAACCCAGCTAAGCTGATGAGTCGTCGGGGGCCTCCATTCAACTTCAAACTTAGAGGGTAACGGGAGCACAGCCGACGGAGATGAGTCCACCTGTGAAATTTCAGTCAGTTATAGTGTCATAGGAGTACGGATATCCTTTATATTACCAACGGCGTTGTCTGTGCAGCAGACAGCTTGAGCAGAGCTACGAAGATGATGATAAGTATCAAGGCTTGAGTAAAATATGACTGGGAAAGTGCTTACCAGGTCCCGCCACCAGCGATGTTAATGCCAGAGCAAGTGAGACCGATGAGGCCTGTCACATTCCCGAGAACGACGCCAATAAGTCCAAGGAGAGCAAGAATGCCGGGTTAGAGGCTGCCTGGGTGGTGGTTTGGACGCTTTGGCAACACTGGACGGGGCCAGTGGAGCAGCTGCTGGCGGGCTCATTACGAGCAGTGGGTGAGGCGAGGGCAAGAGTAGCGAGAGCAGCGGAGACAAAAGCGAGTTTGAACTGCATGATGAGTAGTGAAGATTACTTGAATGACAAGGGTTAATTGTTCGAGTAAGGAACTTCTTCATACTTTTAGCTAGCTTTTATACATTTTGCTTCGCCACAAAGCCCACCTATCTTTCCAAAGTGTACCAGGCATACATAGCCTGCACATCTTCCCCAACGGATTTCTTCCTCGTCATCACTTACTTACTCAGTGCAAAGCTGTCGGAGTGGAGCAACGAACATAAAAGTTTAACATTAGCTTGTTCCATTGTACCTGAATTCCGGAGCATGAGTCTTGTTTTAAGTTGGAAGAATGCCGAAGATCTTACTCGAGCTCAAATTCAGGACGATAGTCCATTGTAAGTCTATGCAGTGTAAGTACATAGGCAGCGTAAATTTTGACATGTGGTGTGGCCGTGATATGCTACGCACATTCAAGTTCTGAAGATCCGCAGACAAAGTAGGAAAGTTGAGTCCGTCATAGTCTGAATAGAGTGCCTTGCTAACGCCGACAGGAATAAATGACGTATTAGGTGGGAATTTCGTTTTTCTTAGAAGTAGGACAACGAGAGAGACCATTCTTCTTCAGTAACATTGAGGGCAATGACTGCGTATCAAGGAAGACTGTAGAGCACTAATTCTGTCCAAACAGTTACATCTTCAGTCACGGTGGCAACTTAAATGCCAGATATATCATATCATTGGGAATCAAGGCTTATACTACTGACTACTAGCACTGACTAGTACTGACTTGAACGCATTCTTTATTGATTCTTGGATCAATATTTTGATTTTACAAAAATTCTACGAATTTCTCTTATATACCCTTTGCTATGATAGCAAGTACAACGTGCTACTCATACCGTGACTCGGATATTCTGTTGAATTTCCAGTTCTTTCTCCCGCATATTTTTATGCCTCGCTCGTTTCGCAATTTATGTACTTGTCCCATTAATGGAATCAAAATGAGCAATAATTTTACTTAGCTTTGACTTTCTCACTGTACGTTCAAGTGGCTCTGCACAAAATTGAAATGAACTTTCAAATACAAGGTTTATCTAGAAGCATACAACATTATATACTTATATATATACTGATATTTTTTGGGACACAACTATCAATACACAATCCGAACCATGAAGCCTATCAGTCAAAAGTATCCCGAGATTCCCTGAATATATTCAATTCCAAGAGCGGTTGGCCGTGTGGAGGTTGCAATAGAAGAAGCCACAACAATGTGACCTGTATGCAACCCAGCTAAGCTGATGAGTCGTCGGGGGCCTCCACTCAACTTCAAACTTAGAGGGTAACGGGCGCACAGCCGACGGAGATGAGTCCACCTGTGAAACTTCAGTCAGTAATAAACATAGGATGACGGATATTCTTGATATTACCAACGGCGTTGTCTGTGCAGCAGACAGCTTGAGCAGCACTACGAAGGCGATGATATGAGTATTAAGCCTTGAGTAGAATATGACTGGGAAAGTGCTTACCAGGTCCCTCCCCCAGCGATGTTAATGCCAGAGCAGGTGAGACCGATGAGGCCAGTCACGTCCCGAGAACGACGCCGATAAGTCCAAGGAGAGCAAGGACGCCGGGGTTAGAGGCTGCTTGGGTGGTGGTTTGGACGCTTTGGCAACACTGGACGGGGCCGGTGGAGCAGCTGCTGGCGGGCTCATTACGAGCAGTGGGTGAGGCAAGCGCAAGAGTAGCGAGAGCGGCGGAGACGAAAGCGAGTTTGAACTGCATGATGAGTATGGAAGATTACTTGAATGACAAGGGTTAATTGTTCGAGTAAGGAACTTCTTCATACTTTCAGCTAGCTTTTATACCTTTGCTTTGCCACAAAGGCCGAAGTGTCCCAGGCGTACATAGCCTACCCCTCTTCCCTAGTGGATTTCTTCCTCGTCATTACTTACTTACTCAGTGCAAAGCTGTCGGAGTGGAGCAACGAACATGGAAGTTCAACGTTGACTTGTTCCATTGTACCTGAATTATGGAGCATGAGTCTTGTTTTAAGTTGGAAGAAGGTCGGCTCAAATTCAGGACGATAGCCCATTGTACTCTATGCAGTGTAAGTACATAGGCAGCGTAAATTTTGACATGTGGTATGGCCCGTGATATGCTACGCACGTTCTGAAGATCCCGCAGACGAAGTAGGATTGAGTCCGTCATAGTCTGAATAGAGATTTGCCAGAGTGCCTTGCTAACGCCGACAGGAATAAATGACGTATGAAGTGGGCATTCGTTGTTCTTGGACGAAACGGACCATTGATGTTCAGTGACCCCAGTGACGTTGAGTGCAACGACTGCGTATCAAGGCCGCAAAGCCTATCCAAAGAGTTACATCTTCAGCCACAGTAGCAGATATATCATATCATTGGGGAATCAAGCCTCAAAGTTCGTGCTGACTAGTACTGACTTGAACACATTCCCTATCGATTCTTGGCTCAATATTTCTATGCTACAAAATTCCTTTTGTTATGATAGTACTAAACATGCTACTCGTACCGTGATACTCCGTCAATTTAACCCTCTTGTGTTGTCCGAGCCAACCAATCAAGTTGTGTACTTGTCCCATCAACGGAATCAAAATATGAGAGTCGCCTTATATGGCTCAATAATTTCAGCTTTGACTTTCTCACAGTACGTTCAAGTGGCTCTGGAGTCTGCACGGAATTGAAATGAACTTTCAAATACAAGGTTTATCTAGAAGCATACAACATTATATACTTATATATATACTGATATTTTTGGAACACAATTATCAATACACAATCCGAACCATGAAGCCTATCAGTCAAAAGTAAGTACCCCCACGATTCCCAGAATATATTCAAGAGCAATTGGCCGTGTGGAAGCTGCAATAGGAAAAGTCACAAGAATGTGACCTGAATGCAGCCCAGCTAAACCGATGAGTCGTTGGGGGCCTCTTTTCAGCTTCAAGCTTAGAGGGTAACGGGAACACAGCCGACGGAGATGAGTCCACCTGTGAAACTTCAGTCAGTAATAGAGCAATAAGACCACATATATTCTTTATATTACCATCGGCGTTGTCTGTGCAGCAGACAGCTTGAGCAGAGCTACGAAGGTGATGATAAGTATCGACGCTTGAGCAGAATATGACTGGGAAAGTGCTTACCAGGTCCCTCCACCGGCGATGTTAATGCCAGAGCAGGTGAGACCGATGAGGCCAGTCACGTCCCCGAGAGCAACACCGATAACTGCAAGGAGAGCAAGGACGCCGGCGTTATTCGCTGCCTGGGTGGTGGTTTGGACGCTTTGGCAACACTGGACGGGGCCAGTGGAGCAGCTGCTGGCGGGCTCGTTACGAGCAGTGGGTGAGGCGAGGGCAAGAGTAGCGAGAGCGGCAGAGACGAAAGCGAGTTTGAATTGCATGATGAGTAGTGAAGATTACTTGAACAACGAGGGTTAATTGTTTGAGTAAGGAAATTCTTCTTACTTTCAGCTGGCTTTTATACATTTTGCTTCGTCACAAAGCCCGCTTAGAGATATCTACCTTTCCAAAGTGTCCCAGGCATACATAACCTGCCCTTGTTCTCCAACGGATTTCTTCCTCGTCATCACTTACTTACTCAGTGCAAAGCTGTCGGAGTGGAGCAACAAAAATGAGAATTCAATGTTTTAGTTCCTGGAAGGTCACCCAAACAACGGCTCGATGGTCTAGGCTCTTGACAGACCAAAAGCGATATTATTCGAGCTGGAAAATAACTGACAGGTCTGAGGTCATTTACTTACCTTGTTCCATTGTACATGAACTCCAGAACATATGCGTTGTTTTAAGTTGGAAGAAGGTAGAAGATCTTACGAACTTAAATTCAGGACGGTAGTCCATACATAGGCAGCGTAAATTTCGACATGTGGTATGACCAGTGATATATATAGTCGACACGTTTTCTGAAGATCTTACAGACAAAGCACGATTGGGTCCATTATATGTAGCCTGCGGCCTGGATAGAGCTGGATAGAGATATCGATCTTCAAAGCGCCTTGCTCTCACCGACAGAAAAAAAAATGACGTATGAAAATAGGATTTTGATTGTATTCATTGTTCCTGGGAGTGGGATAACGGGAGGGACACTCCAAGCCAACCGATTTTACTTGTCCCATCAACGGAATCAAAATGAGGGATCGCCTTATAAGGCTTGATAATTTTAGCTTTGACTTTCTCTCAACTTTCTCTTTGGTTCAAATGGTTCTGCACGAAATTGAAATAAACTTTCAAATACTACAATATTTATTTAGAAGCATACAACATTATATATGTATACTGAAAGAATACTGATGTTTTTCGAATACAATTTTCAATACACGATCCAAATTACTCTATTGTTCAAACTCAGAGAGTAACGGGAACGCAGCCAACGGAGATCAGTCCGCCTGTGAAACTTCAGTCAGTAATAAACATAGGATGACAAATATTCTTGATATTACCAGTAGCGTTGTCTGTGCAGCAGACAGCTTGAGCAGAGCTATGAAGGTGATAGTAAGTATCGACGCTTGAGCAGAATATGGCTGGGAAAGTGCTTACCAGGTCCCTCCACCGGCGATGTTAATGCCAGAGCATGTGAGACCGATGACGCCAGTCACGTCCGCGAGAGCAACACCGATAACTCCAAGGAGAGCAAGGACACCGGGGTTAGAGGCTGCTTGGGTGGTGGTTTGGACGCTTTGGCAACACTGGACGGGGCCAGTGGAGCAGCTGCTGGCAGGCTCGTTACGAGCAGTGGGTGAGGCGAGGGCAAGAGTAGCGAGAGCGGCGGAGACGAAAGCGAGTTTGAACTGCATGATGAGTAGTGAAGATTACTTGAACAACGAGGGTTAATTGTTTGAGTAAGGAACTTTTTCATACTTTTAGCTCGCTTTTACACATTTTGCTTCGTCACAAAGCCCACCTAGAGATACCTACCTTTCCAAAGTGTCCCAGGCGTACATAGCCTACCCTTCTTCCCCAATGGATTTTTTCCTCGTCATTACTTACTTGCTGAGTGCAAAGCTGTCGGAGTGGAGCAACGAACATGAGAGTTCAACATTAACTTGTTCCGTTGTACCTGAATTATGGAGCATGAATATTGTTTTAAGTTGGAAGAAGGTCGAAGATCTTACGAGCTCAAATTCAGGACGAAACCAGTGTAAGGACATAGGCAGCGTAAACTTCGGCATGTGTTCGGCATGTGGTATGACTCGTGATATGCTATGCACGTTCTGAATAAAAGTAGCGAGTCCGTCATAGTCTGAATAGACGTTTAAAGAGAGCCTTGCTAACGCTGACAGAAATAAATGACATATGAAGTGGGAATTTCGTTGTTGTGGAGTAAATGGCACAGGAAACAAAAAGTTCTATAGCTTCGCAGCGCGCACTCCCTGGCTGGGAGTCGAACCCAGCTTTCGCGCGAATGCATGGCTGAAAATCCTTCATGACAGGCGCGTGTACTAACCGATATAACCGATATATACTGAAACCGACCACCACCATCGATTTCTCCAGATCGACTTAACGGCCGCCACGATACTATATCTGCCTCAGACAACTCTTACTCGTTAACACTAACACTCACTGTGCCTCGGAATACTATTTTCACCACACGGCGACGATTTATATCTGAAACATTCTGAGACACGACCAGCCTTCACTCACAAAATGGCCAAAACTATTCAAGAACTCATCGAGGATGCCGTTAACACAAACAGGGCACGAGAGCGGTATGTACCCCATGCCCAATCGCAAGGCGCAAGCACTTCATCCGGGACAACTGGTACAACGGGCAGTCCGCTGCGTCGTTCTCCCATCGTGAATCAGGCGCCGACACCGAAACACAACTGGAAACCGCTTCTAGTACCTCTCAGAACATTACCACCGTTGGTTCCTCAGGAAAAGCCTCAAAAAAGCCGGCTTCTGCCCAGTCCTCCACCGCCGGACCCTCACAAAAGGCACCAACAAAGACTGTCTCTTCCCAGTCCTCCTTCAATCTTCCCTCGCTGCACTACCCACCGAACTCGAGGCTCATTCCTAACACCATGGGCACCAAGGAATCCGCCACTGCGGCCAGATATCGTTGTGATAGCAATGATCTTCGCCTCGAAGGCATGATTCGGACGGAAACAGCAGCCACAAGGGAACATATCCAAAACCTCAGAGACAGCCTTCGACAGCACGAGGATAGCCACAAGAGCGCTCACCGCGATCTCGTACAAGACAACTTGGTCACTCACGAGGATGTCGACGACCTGCAGAAGCGGGTACATGATCTGGAGAGTACTAGAGGATCCTACGACTTCGTCTATCGCCGCCTGGATCAATTAGAGCAACGCATCCCGGACCCAAGCCAACCTCCTCTCACATATGTCCGTACAAGCCGAGCTATATCTCCTCCACCTCCTCTGGGACCTTCGGCCTCTACTGACCATCTGCCCTCCCACTCATCGGACATTTTTAGTGACGTGGATGTGTCGGAAATGGGACCGGATCCTCCTCGCTACCAGTCGACACCGCCATCCCGCGCGGCTTCTCCCAGCTGCTTCGCCTCACCAACTGCCTCTTCCTCTTCCATCCGGTCGCCAACAGCGTCATTCGCTCCACGAATGCAGATGGATGCCAATTCATCTCTTTTTCAACGCCTTGGATCTACTCCGCCTCTGAACATTGGCCCTACGGACTCTTCTAGCGACCTCATGGCGACGGACCAAGACTACCATATGTCTCCTCCAATGCCACCGTTTGTAACCCCTGACAGTACCCTGTCGCCAAACTCCACACCTCTGGTGGACCGTATTTCCCAACGGCCTGGGACACCGTCACCGATTCCAGAACGTCAACCTAAACGTCGAAAGATCGGCACGTCTCCATCTGGGTCCTCTATCACACACTATGGCATACCGGGATCTGTAGTACGCATTTCAACCAGAACTGCGAGATTCCACAGCAGGGATA
>JADNRY010001358.1:0-11057 GCA_015501585.1 Rhodocollybia butyracea | reverse complement strand
GATCTTCTGATCTTTCACATTACAGCTCCGATAGTGGATAAGATTAGAAATCAGGTAACATGCGCCCTGAGACGGATCTTCCCCAGAAGGTGATTGCACACGAGAAACAGACCAAAGTAACATACAGAGCTCTACAATACACAGCTATACGCAACAATGAGACTAACTTGTACACATTACTCGAGATGTTGGAATCCAGAACTGGTAGCAGCAGCGGTGGGAGCATCCACCATCACCTGTCCGACTCATCCCAACTCATCAAACGCCTCCAACGCCTACACTCCGTCTCCGTCTCCGCCGTGAACGCATGCCTAGAGTCCTTCTACGGCTCTTCCCGCACCGTAGGCGTAGTAAAACCACCACAAAACTCGAACTCTACTCGTCGCAAGGATATCGTTCATTAGGATTAACAAACCTTCCCAAATCCTCGATACCAAGTACCTATATTCGAACCCCATCTTCTGTACGCGCTCACGTGCTTGTTCGCGAGCTTCCAGGGCTTCGAGTGTGCGGCGATCACGCTGGAGCTGTTGAGTGGCGAGGCTTTCTGGCGTGGAGGTTGTTGGCGAGTTCGATTAGGGAGGCGACTGTTGGTGGGGTGTGGGATTGAGTGCGGGATAAGGTTTTGGGGAATTGGGATATGGAGGAGGTGCGGAGGGAGACATTGGGATTCAAGGATGGCGGCGAGTTCGAGGGGGTCGGAGGTGCGTGAGATGCATGCAATGTGGGGTGGGCACTACATCAACAAAAGTAAGGGTTCAATTTTGATGATGCAAAAAAGGACTGAGTACTCACCTGCAGCTGTGGGAATAATTAACACTGGCGAGTTCGACCGAGAGCGGATTACGATGGGAGACGTGCTGCTGCCGTCGTCGAGAGTCGGGACTGAAAAAGAAAAAGTACTAGAGCGCTTCAACTTATTATCAATGTCCTCTGCGTCTCGCTTTCTTTTTCTCTTCTTCCCAGCGACTTTGGGACATCGTGTTCGTATGGCTGCTGCTGCGGTAGACCTAGCGCGGTTGGATTTGCGGCCGGCAAGGTTAGAGGAACCGCAGGGTATGAGAGCGAGGATGTAGTAGATGAATCTCCAATGAATTTGCATCGGAGAGGGTGACTCCTGCATGGAACTGCTACCAGAGCTCCAACTAGCAGGTGTATAAGGCGAAGGTGTATACGCCAAAGACGATGAAGTACACGGTGAATGAGAAACTTGTGGAGCAACTATAACGTGTCGTCGTCGATTTCGTATGCATGGGGGAAGGAGTGGTCGAATGTATCTGAGGTGATGAAGAGAGAGAGGACGACCCTTGTTGGGTGGGAGAAACACGGATGGAGATGGAGATATTCGTTGGGAAGGGGGAAGGAGCGATGACATAGAGGGAGAACCAGGAACGAGGGGAGGGGTCCAGCCGAGGATGACTGGCGATGAAGAGAGGAAAGGTGAATGCAATGTTGTTGTATTCGTAGTGTTTGTAGAGGTACGAGACCCTGTTGTACTGGCGCCACGTAACTTCTTCCTTGGCCGGGTATCATTGGAAGGAGAACTAGCGTGTAAGTTGGGTTGACTCAAGTCTTGGACCTGCGGTGATGGGGAGGACACTGGCATGAAGACAAAGGAGAAGGGAACGTGTGTGTCGGAGAAGGCGTAAACGGAGAAGGTGTTAATGGTGTTGGTGTATTCGATGGAATGGTTGCACGACCGGATCCCGACATCTGTTGCTGCGGCATGGATATCGAAGCCGGGAATGCAGGAAACGATGAAGGCAAAGGCGCGTAAATGTTTGACAACTGTGGCGATGAATTGTTGTGCTGAGGGATGTGCTGTGGCGGATACCACATTCCTTGTCTAGAGGGATAGGTACCGACGTAATTCGGAAGGGACTGAACGGCTTCGCGGTTCGGTGAAGCATGTAGACTAGAATTTTGCGACAAGGGCGAGTAAAATGCTCTAGGTTGGTTGCTCTGAGCCGTAGCAGAGCCTCTTAGCGCCATTTTCAGCAGATTGTCGCCCTGGTGGTAGTTGGGATTACCGTGCGCGTTCTGTTTTATGGCCACGAGATGCCTTTGGTTTTTGTTCGAGGCCATGTTGTTGGCCAAAGATCAAAGACAAAGTTGAGCGAAAGACCACAACGACCCGTGACTGTGACCTGTAGCCCATTGTCGAGGTAGCAACATAGCAAAGCGGTCAAAACACAATGGATCGTCGGCCAAAGCCAAAGGTAACATGAACAGCCTGTCCTTTGGTCTGCTATAATCCACATTAGAATTTCAGCGCTATAAGCGCAATTACTTGCCTTGAAATCCTATTTTGTTTCATCGATATCCAACCTCCATGCCATCGGTCCTCGAACGTCTCGTTTGCCATGAAAACTTGAACAATGAAAGAAAAAAAGACCCGACTTGAATAAGCGCGCGCTATTCTGCAGCACCGGCCCGGTTTGATTGTGCCTTTTCTTCTCCCATCGAGAGCCATCGAGTTGGCTCTTCAAGCTCCCAACCAATTGCTTTTCACCGGTCTTTGAACTTGCGCGTCGATATTGATTCCCCCTACTATATCGTCCACTGTTGCTCAAAATTGGTTTCAAACTCAACGAATCTGTTAATCTCAGTTGCAGGCCAGAACCACTGAGTTGTCCGTGAAATCTCACCTGCCCGCTCGTAACATTTCTGAATGATGATATTGAGGAAGACAAAGTGATTCCGCGAGATTCAAGGTAGCGTCTGATGAAATTGAAGCTATTCCTTTGCTCAAATGGAAGGCCCTAATACAACTGGGACCCCGGCACATAAAACAATGGTAGCCATAGTAATGCAGCCTCAAATGATCGCCAGATTCTTTTTATCACGCCTCGAAAGACCTGCCAACCCACGAACGCCCGCCGTGATATAGATATCGTCAACGATTCGGAACCTTTGACAGAGGATCTTGGTGTACGTACCGGTGCAATACCGGTGCATGCACCATACCTCTCTTCAAATCACTCTGGTGGACTCAGCAATTTTCTAAATAGTCATTTTGCCAATATAAGAGTGAAAACCTCGCTCTTCCTGACATCCCAAAGTTACCCTAACCTGAACTGTGCCACCTCCTGGGTCTGACACAATCTGTTTGCCATCCAGCCGCCGATGAGAATGCTACAGACTGAAGCCACTCTGCAGGCCCTTCAAACGCACCTAACCATCTCCGAATCTGGGATCCCGGATTCAGATTGTTTGATCTGCTGACTCGGAGCCAAGGGGGTCCGAAAAAAAAAATTAACGGAGAGAATGCAACAGGAATGACAAAAGCAGTCTCAGTCCTCTAAGAATTTTGCTTTCTTTACCCATCTCCAGTGAGTTCCAGATCATACAGAATGGATTGTCTTGTGTACTCGATGGTCTACCAAAATAAAAATAAGCGCGCGCTTTCTCCTTCGGTACCGGTCTGTGTAGTCAGCTGGTGTCGTGTAGCCAACTTGTTTGCTTGTTTACTTCCATCTCCTGCTCTTCAAGCCTTCCAGTTTCAAAGTTTCACGCTCCCAATATATAGCTCTCTACCCGTCTTTGCGCGCCAATATGGAAATCTCCTGGCGACGATTATTGGTGACACTCGAAATTGGTCCTGAAATCGACGAATCTACCCTTCCAAAGCGTCGCAAATGCGCAGTATAGTTTTCTCGTCTTTAGTTAGTTGCTTATTTGCTAAGATAGCAATTAGATCTCCGTGCCACATACCTCTACAAATGCTGACCTCCGCGAGGAAGTTGCAAAAACATTCAATGTTGACAGAATTTCAGTTTCTTTGGAGGTGAATGGTGGCTTTGAATTGCGTGAACAAGAGTCAGTTGCAGCTTTTTTAATGAAGATGTTATCTTACCTGATCATCTCTAGCTCAATTATGACGTTGAGAGAAGACGAAGTGATAACCGCGAAATTGGTGGCATCAGATGAAACTGGAAATGGTCCTTCAAGTTCACTCAAACGGAAGGTCCCAACACCGCTAAACCGACTGTTGTAGCTACTAGAACCCTGATAAAACCATGCACAAGGGTAATGGTCGACGGATCCTTTTCGTTACGCCGGAGATGGCCCGTCGATTTGCAAACGCACATCCTAATAGTGTCGATGAACCTTCGACGGAGGATTTCGGTATATTTGCTTTTAGAGGTACTTGGTCGATGACCGAGTCACTCTGGTGCGTCGTGATGCATATTTCTGTTACAAGTACATGATGTTTTAAATGATATCATTTAGGGTGCTCTCAAACGCGAGGCAGCTCAACTTTTGGGTCTGGCTGTTGACCCGGAATCTATGGACAATGACGGCTGCACCGAGTGCCAACCCAATGCGGATGAGACCTGTGCATGTACAATCGCTAATGAAATCCAGGCGCATGGTCTGCTGTCCTCCATGCACTGTCGGCTCAGTATTGACGGCAGTGTATGCTCGAACGGGATAGACTGTCCTTATTCTCATTCTCGCATCCTGGGTAAATATCTTCCGCTGAACTTGCAATTGCGTTGCAGATCTCACCGGATTACACTGCTTAGGCCCAAACAAGAAGGAATCACCACGCTGTACACTTTGTGACGAACATCTAGGTATTCTATACACTAATTTATATGTGCAGAACTCACCCTATTGCACAAGGTTCTCCTTGTAGTTTATGTCAAGACATCATTGAAATTAATGGGATGGAACCCAGCAAATACGTACACTGCCCAATCGTCGCTGTAAGCTCTAACGCTTCTCTTTCATCATATCCTGACTTTAATCTAGAACGCCGGATGTGAACATCTACATCACGCGCATTGTTTAGAGTTTCACCTTCCCGAAGGCACCTCATCTCGTTCCATACAGTCTAAATCCAGTTGTCCTTCGGGCTGCCCGCGACTGAAGTATCCATTTGAGCCTAGAATTTTTGGCAGAGATGGGCCGCATGTGGTAATTGTCTGGGATGGGTCTAGCGAGTCAAAGATCACATACCTTCCCATTCCTCAAGATTTGTGTCCCGATTCAGCCAGATGTGAATCCTTCGAAATTGAGACCTCTGCAATAGTTGGTCTTGTTCGCGAGCACTTTATTGCGCAACAAATTGCTGTTCCTCGATGTGGACTGACCATCCAAGTTCATAACCGAGATCCGACGCGAGAGTGAGTGTTTTGCGTCTATCAACCTGTGTTTATTTTCTTATATTTATCCTCAGGCAAGTCCGCCTGACACAAACAGCGTTGGTCAGTGTTTGTGCCGCGTCATCACATAATGGTCATACTGCAGGACGTTTTGAACTATTTGCTCCTGACCCGGGCTACCAGAATGAGACCAGCAGTACTCTGGTGCCTGTTCCAAAATTGATTTTCATACTTCATCATTTCCGGTGTTCTCTAGCTGCGACTGTGTTACTCTTGGAGATTTACTCCTTTTATCCTCCTCAGCTTCTCCAGTCCTTCTACGCCTCCTTTGGTATTGTATGTTGTTCTACGAAGGTTGCCGGTGATGTTTCTGCGCCTAAAAAGGATGGCAAAACGACGTTTTTGGACAGTCCCGCCTGGCATCCCGCAGGGACAAAGCAGACTCCTCGTGGTATTGCGTGCCTCCTTTCATCACTTTATCTCATGGCCGAAGTGGTAGCCCGTCAAGACAACGACAAACAACATGGAGGTATGAGGAATGTTCTCGCAATGCTATATATGATTACGAGGTTCCCACCCGCTGTTCGAGCTTGTGAGCTATTACTATGTGAAATGAGCTTGGAATAAAGTAATTGATCCTTCTTCTAGTAGCGTTAATCATCAAGAACATCACTCTCGTTCCGGAAGAGCAGGCGTGTCTTGCAGAAGCAATTTATTATGCTCTCAAAGCATTTTCTTATCAGGCTCCCGTTGCAATCGCTAATAATGATGAGCGGATGTTTGAAACTGTGCGTACTTGGTTTTGACTTGGTTGATACTCCACCTGTATGTGAGTCCTAACTTCTTCCGTTCATTTGTAGGCAAGGATATTATTGGGGTGGGTAATGACGTCTTCAAAGGTTCCTTCAACCCCGACTTCGGCTATTGAGGACATATCGCTGATATGTGCGGCATCGGGAAACAAACTTCGCGATCCCGTGCAATGTAATGTTGGTGTATCTGAGCGGGGTTTCGCAATGCTACACCTTCCACGAGCAGAACTTTACAGACCCCGTTCCGACTCTGATCAAAAAGAGTCTCAACTCATTGAGCTAGAGCCGAGAGTCTCCTCCCACAGCTTATACGTATGGGAAGGCAACATCCTCACCGGAATTCTTTGGTAGTATTGTATCCATATCGAATCGGTGCAGCTCCTTCTGCTGTACTATGCGACTAGAGGTTGCTGGACGTGATTTCATTGCGTCGATTCAGCAAGCAAATCAAACGGATCTTGTAACTCGGGTCCTTTAGACTTGAAGGCTCCAGCCATCATAGCACCTCAATTAGTTTTGGATTCAGAGGTGAGTGCTTGAATTTTGTAGTCAGGGAAAGCCTCATGGTATTTTCCAGGGGTTTATTGCTGTTTTCACCGGAAGAGGTTGTGGGAGTGTCCGCGATATAAACTTCTTCAGGCCAACGTACGCACTGGCGCTTAGCATATCTTTAAAGAAACCTTACTCAAGTTGACATCATCTAGAGCATCTGGAGACACGGCAGTTGATATCAATGATGTTGCCAATGCTCTTGACCAGGTCATTCCTTCACGGAAGATGGAGAAAACTTGGGAAATTGACACCTTCAGTGCTGCAGGAGCCCCTTCTAGAGACCCTGCCGAGGTTCGTATTGACGTTGGCCTAATTGACAGGTGCTAAATTATCACCAGGCTATTTTTCTTTGTCTTGACTTGAGCCAGTCCATGAACAGCAAGTCAGGTGTGGAGGGCACACATCGTCGAATAGAAACGTCACAGGAAGTTAAAGTCCAGGAGCGTATCAATGAATTGACATCAAATCTGACTGACAATGAGATATTGGATCAAGGTTTGGTTTTAAATGTTTACTGGAGGCTTACCCATGCTCATGTCTTTGTAGCATGCACTTTTGTATATAAGCAGCATTGGACCTCCCTTGTTGCTCTCAAGTCAAAGCTTGCATTCCTGAAAAAGCAAAATGGTTATCGTGATGACCCCGGGAACTCAGCTGCATTGAACAACCTTATTGCACAGCTCATGGCAGTTGCTCGTAGGGATATTGTCCAGGTTGCAAATAATGATGAATTAGGATCTGAAACCCCTGAAACGGTGCACAGATGTCAATTACTTGACCTTTATTACCTTACTAAAACTTTATGTACACCTTTCAGATTGCATCCTTCTTAAAGCTTTGCATCCAGGGATCACCAGAACTATCAGAGTACCTTGACGTGACTATCACTTTAGCCTCAGCAGACAATAATGAAGTTGTTGGGATAGAACCATTTTCAGTCCCGCGTCGATTTATTGATCCCAGGTAAGGGTCTATTTGAACATGCAACCTTCAAATCCTCACATTCATATCAGGACTGGCAATCTTCTCAAAGATCCTTGTTCGCCACAATGTGCTCCTAACGGTATCTATGTTGACAGAGACAGCCTGTCCTGGTTTGATGGACTAGACAATTGGCCAGCAGGTATTTTTATGGAACATGTACAGCCAAAGTGGAAAGTAAAAACTGAAATCACAACCTGGGTAAAATTCTTCACATCTTCATTTCACAAGAATTTGTTGCTTACTTTTCCGCCAAAATACTAGACTTCGGGCAAGGAACTCCTATCAAAAATCAATCATGGCAGGGCTAGCTTTGAAGTGACATTTGTCCATCATGGAAAAGTTCATCTGTGGAGATTAACCCCAACTACTACAACCCGCACTCTATATATGCTTGCCAATCGCGCTGTTGAAGCTGCATATTCCTCGTTCTCCCTCAAAATTTCTGGATCTTGGGCTTTGATCCGCGATTCTGAGACACTCCTTTTGGCTTCCATCACTGGTATTCGGGAAGGGTGTCGAATCGAACTTGGCTACACGGTGCCCATTCCAGAAACGCTTTTGTTTTCTCCTTCAAAGGACTGAACAACTGTGTCCTTAATGGACCAAATAACTGTATTTTGCTTCCGTATGACGCAACTGTCTGTTCGCTGTTTGCCTTCACCAGTCATTCGCTGTCAGACACCACCTTATGGTATGTTCTTGGCTTGTTTTTATTACCTTCTGATTATCTATGCAGGCATGGATTACGAAAAACTGGAGATGGACACCGTACTGGAACTCCAATCTCTGCAAGTTTCACTGAGAAGTTGTTAGACCACTTGTCACTAGGTGACCATGAGCTCGAGGCATTTCCGCTTCATGTTAAGTCAGATAAAGCCAAGGAAAGCCAGTATCTGACTCGTCTTCATCTCATGAATGAGCTCTTCAATGTATTCTTGAACCGCGCGGTGTGTGAATTTCACTGATTTGAGGGTAGTGTTTCATTCTGATATCCATACAGTGTTCATTTGATACCACCGTTCCCCTTGTCCTTGGGTTGGTGACTTGTTAGTCGCTCTCTGTGGTACAAAAATTTTTCAACTGACAATACTTTTCCACCAGTCTCAGACACTGCCCAAGTCGCCCAGCCTCTAACACACCTCTTCGAGAAGTTCCGTGAGCAGCTGGGGCGTGTTACAGCAACGGGGGACACCGCTGTATATGATGCACTAGATGTAGCGCGGTTGCAACTCGTCCAATATAGGACTGATCTTCCTCATCTTCGGAGGCGAATAATCATTGTTTCTGATGGAAAAGATACAAGCTCAAAACAATCTGTGTTGGAAGTTTTGGCCGGCCTTCAAAGGGATAGCATTATTGTAGATTCAGTCCAAGTTGGGCCTACTGTGGATCCAGCCCTGCATGGAATTTCGGTAGTCACCGGTAGGGTTCATTGTCCCCATGACTGGTACTTTCTAATGATTTCTGACAGGTGGATACCGATTTTGCCCTCGCACCTCACTCAGTGATGCGCTTAGTATATTTGTGAGTTCCGTCATAATACTCAAAAGAAAATTTGTGTACATCGTAGATCTATGTCTAGGACCTGGAAACCGTATTGAACTCAGCCGAGCGGCCTATCCAGATTCAAAAACGAATTTTGTCGCAACCAAACGGGCATTGATTGGCACATATGGGGACACATCTATTTATCCTATTGATGTCGTCACGCTGGACAAGTTCCCGAAAAGGGCTGAACATCCGGCACTATTTGAAAAGGTCAAGCCACTTCAGCTCATTAATGTGACGGGAAGAGGGAAGGATGATCGCATGAAGCGTATTATGCGTGAAGTGTGTCCCGTTTTTTTTTGTCTTATGTGGTTCTCATTTGTTCTTGAGGCTCAAAATCTTTTGAAAAAGCCCGCGCCATACATGGACCTTTACTTTGATGAAAGTAACATGACTTTCCTCCGGATTGTCATGGAGGTAAGACTCAATGTATGTTGAACGCTCTTTTCATGTCCTAACACAAACACAGGCTCCAAGGACAAGGACTGTCTGTATCGGAATGGTGTATACCTCCTTACGTGTGATTTCTTGGAAGGATATCCGAGGGAGCCTCCGCAAATACGTTTCACCAAACTTCATCATGCACCCAAATGTGAGTAGAATCATCGTTTGTGTTGAATTCAATTCACTGACAATAATCATCAGGTTTCAAAGCAGGGGAAGGTAAGCTTGTTGAAACACCATTCGTTATCTCACCTCTTTGGTTCAGGTCTGTATTGCAGAACTAGGTCGTCTATGGTCATCAGACATGTCCATGGAGATGGCTCTCCAGCTTGTTTATCAAATATTCTCGCATCCTGATCTTGAAAATCCAGTGGAGACTCAAGCTTCCATGAGATACTGTGAGTGTTAATTCTACGGTACTTCTTGTTTGTATATTGACATTGATTTGGCAATTAGATGACGATGATGGTAGGTATGCTTTTGCAGTGGCTGAGGCAGTCAAAACCCATGCATCAAAAACAAGAGCAGAGTGGCGAGCAGAGTTGGAAGATAAGCCACAGAGTGATTCAGATCACTGTAGGGTGCTGTGACCCTGGCTGCCTTAAGGGTTCTTGGTTCTTGTGATGAATACACGCTAGTGATTTTGTGAATGTCGGACGAGAAGTTGTATGGGCAACCTTGGCTTGTGTAAGATACTATATAAAGAAGCTTTCTTCATTTACTGTACTTAAAGCTATTTTCCTATGTAAACTACCTCAGGTGTTTAATCCGCCAAGTATTCATGCTGACTCGGTGAGCTAGAATCAAGTCAGTGATCGGGCTTGTCAATGTTTTTTTTTCTACCACAGTGCCAACCCAGGTCCCAGGCAATGGGGATCCAAGGGAGAGGGAAAGGAGGATTTATGAGAGATTTGAGGAGGGGTGTGTGGTGCAGAGGCAGAGGCATAGGTAGTGGTGGCAATGACATTTGCATCTCGGAATCATCCCACACCCCATCTACCCAGCATCATTATGCGCATTGAATTCCATCATGCACTCCGTGAACACGGGCTTTCGACGCCTCTTCTCGTAGCGGTACCGGGTTGACAAAGGCGTAGAGCAGCCCATAGTTCTGCAAGGCAACTTTGTACCAGGATTTGAGTTGCATGTGGAATTTCCCTGCGAAGAGATATGCTTTCCCAATGGGAAAGACACCGATGAAACTTGAACTGATGCATGGATACTCGAGAGTCAGTATTCCTGTTGGTGGATCATGTGTGGGTGTGAGCAAAGGATGTTACAACCATCTCAACCTGATTTGGCTTAACTTCCTATAAATCAATATTTCCCTGCAATCCTGTTAACAAAGGACTATGAGGATGAGAACAAGAGGATAAATCAAGGCAATGCAATCAGCGGCCTGGTGTCTCTTCGCATCGAACCGGTTAGGTCGGAGATGATAAAGTTATGGATCGAGTTATTTAACATAGAAAACAGTTTACAGGCCATTTCCTACAGGCTTAGACCATCTAGTAATACCTTCCATCTTTAACTTCCTCTTTCTGAGCTAAAGGATTGGCGGCCGCGTTGGTTTATTGTGCTGGATTTGGTGTTTGTGACGAGTGTG
>JADNRY010001357.1:0-11098 GCA_015501585.1 Rhodocollybia butyracea | reverse complement strand
CCAGGATTCCAATAGGGTAATGCCCTTGGTATACCCATTCCAAAGATATCTTCCGTCTTATTGACTTGATCCCTGGCAAATCCAGCCGCGAGTTTTCCAGTTGCCCCTGCTAGATCACCCGAGTACGTTGTAGCGTGAAGACCAAGAGGGAGGAAGATATGCTTCTTGACATATTGTGCAAAACGGACATTCAAGAAAACCTCCGGGATGTACGATAGTACAATATACATGATGTTGTTGTATTGCCAGGTCTCTCGAAATCCAGCAGACGGTCTAAGGTACTTGATTTGAGATATCTAATTGAGGCCAATGAGATTTTTGGAAGAGCATAGAAAGGAAGACGTAACGAACCAACGATCCAACGGGTTCGCTATCATTGTACACCATATCATGACGAGGAAGGCCGGTGCGGTGGCTCATGAGGTCGATGATTGTGCTCTCTGATGTCGCGATCGGATCGGCCATCTCCCACTCGGGGATAATAGAAGATATCTTCGTGTTCCAGGAGATTTGGGGTGAAAGGCTCTCATTTGAGATTAAAAGACCTGTGGCGATGACATCGAACAACTAAGTAGGCCGTAAGCTCATAAAAATCCATAACGATTCATGTTCTAACCTTTGAATTGGAGCCAATAGCAAACAGCGTATCCTCCGTGACTTTACTACCATCGGCCTTGGCGACACCGTATCCCTTCTTCTCGATATTCCAAGTTCCATCTTCGTTTTTCTGCACCACCGCAACTCCAACACCCGCAGGCGAATTCCAGCTCTTCAGAACATTCTCGATAAAGTTGTCAATTTCGGGGGTCAAAACGTCCTTTCTGTTGCTTGATTGCGCAAGCGGCTCTTGGAGTTGTGCAAAAGTTGCGGCTGTTAGCAAGAAGAGAGTGAAGAGATGCATCGAGCCACAGGTTCAAGCAGAATTATAGCGCAGTTTTTGAAGCTTTCCCTGCTGCCTGCGCCGTAGCCTGACCGTATCAACTTGACAATTGAAAAAAATGACAGATGTTCAGATTTACGTTCAACAGCTTCGAGTCCAAGCTGCGGCGCATTGCTCTTGAGAAAAATCGCATGACACCGTTTCCGGTATCTACTTAAGCTTTGGAGCTTAACGCTCGGAAATTCCTGAGGCCTGAGGCCTTGAGGATTCAAAATAGTGAAGTTCAACCATCTGAGCGCTTATTTCACACATCACTGATGTCAGATGCCAAAGCTGGAACATTCGGCGTCAGGGACCAGAAAAATCCTGCTTTTGACCGCCACCATTCCATTCTTTTTTTTGTCATTCTTTCTCGCCTCAGATTGCTTTCCGACGGAAACCCGGTTCCTCATGCTTTCACCTTTAATTCTACAGGCTCTATGGCTAGCCACATCTTTCTCTCCAGCTCTGGCTTCTCTTGCGGGCTCTTTTGCGGATGGTGGTAATACTCAAGTTAGCGCGATGATGGTGCGTTTTTCGAGCTGATAGTTTGGAACACTTCTCAGAGGAACTCGCAACAGATGTTTGTTGGGAACCAGGATAAAGTCTACATTATCGACAAAGCGGAAGGGAATGCCGCTCAGATTAATGGTCACCCTGCATGGGGTGCAGTTTGGTGAGTATCATAACTCCAACGCAGTATTGACTTTTCATCTTTATACATAGGGACTTCAACACTCATCAGGTCGAACTGATGGATATCAAGACCAATGTTTTCTGTGCTTCTGGGATGCATTTGCCCAACGGCTCATATGTCACTTTTGGAGGGAATGGCGCTATCGCACCTGGTGGAGGTATTGGGTCAGTTCCGAATGGACAAGGAGCCGCGTCGTTCGATGCGACTTACCAGGATTATGATGGCTCAAAATCTATTCGCATATTAAACCCTTGCACGGACTCTGATAATTTCAACTCTGCAAATTGCCAGTGGTTCGACAATCCTGACGTTTTATCCATGCAGGAAAAGCGCTGGTACTCTGCTGCTGAGCCATTAGGCGATGGAACCGTTGTACTTATCGGTGGATTTGTCAACGGAGGCTATATAAATCGCAACACTCCCAATACTGATCCCTTCTATGAAGGAAATGCATCCCAACCTACATTCGAGTTCTACCCAAATAACGGACGTGGTGCGACTCTTATGAACTTCATGGGAAAAACATCAGGTTTGAATGCGTATGCGCATTCATATCTGATGGCCTCTGGTCAAATGCTCGTCCAAGCCAATTTCTCTACTAGTATGTCTTTTTCTCCCAGTCATTTTTTGCTGTTTACTCAATATTCGCAGTGCTCTGGGATCCAAGTACCAACACCGAGACCGATCTCCCGGACATGCCTGGCAAGGTCGTTCGCGTGTACCCAGCAACTGGAGCTGTGGCGATGCTTCCCCTTACTCCTGCTAACAACTATACGCCCACCGTAATCTTTTGTGGGGGTTCTGATATGCCTGATACGTTCTGGGTAATTACTCGTTTCCGAATACCAACACCTGGCTGTACCCGGCTTCAAAGGATTGCCAGCGCCTTACCCCCGAACCAGTAGATGGTTCAGCGCCTGCTTACGTCCAAGATGACGACATGCTCGAAGGTCGTACCATGGGCCAGTTCATCATTCTTCCTGATGGAAAGATGCTCGTCGTTAATGGTGGCTTAAACGGAACTGCTGGATACGCAACCAACACAGGAACAACTTTGTCGTACAGCCAGATGCCTTTCGGAATGTCGTTGGCTTCTGGACCTGTTGGTACTCCTGCTCTGTATGATCCTAATGCTCCCGCTGGCAGTCGATGGTCGAATGCTGGTTTTCCACTTCCGACATTGCCCGTCTCTACCACTCCTCGGCTATCCTTCTTCCCGATGCATCGGTCCTCATTGCCGGCTCCAACCCTAACGTTGATGTCAATCTTACCACATTTTTCCCCACCCAATACCAGGCTGAAATATTCTACCCGCCTTATTTCTCAGCTACCACTCGTCCTGTCCCGTCTGGTATACCCTCAAATCTCTCCTATGGTGGCAGTTCATTCGATATAACTGTCCCTGCGTCTTCGTACTCTGGATCAAGTAACGATGCAGCTGATAATACCACTGTGGTCGTTGTCCGACCCGGCTGGACTACTCACGGAATGAACATGGGCCAGAGGTTCCTCCAGTTAAACAACACCTATACTGTCAATTCAGACGGATCCCTTACCTTGCACACTGCTCAAATGCCTCCTAACGCTAACATTTTCCAACCGGGACCGGCTATGGTGTTTGTCGTAGTCAACGGTATCCCATCCAACGGAACCTTTGTCATTGTTGGCAGTGGTAGTGTTGAGACGCAGCCTACTCAGCCCGCTAGTGTCCTCCCCTCCAGTGTCCGTTTAAACTCCGCCTCTGGTTCCGCAACTGGTACAGGTACCGCAACCTCGAGCACTGACCACTCCAGCGGCAGTAGTAAAGTGGCTATTATCGCCTCCGTTGTTGGTGCAATTGTAGTGTTGGGAATCATCGGTGCGCTGATCGGTGTGTATCTGTCGCGTCGTCGACGAGCTACTGCACGTGAAACAACCAAGTCCTACGCGATGAGAACTGTTTCCAGTCCTAGCGCTGTTCAGACGAACCCTGTGTATATGAGGAACTCCGACTCCAGCTCATTCTCATTACAACAACCGGAATATAACCAAAGCCAACAATGGGCTGGAAGCTCTGCGAGTTTGACGGGTGGCGATCACACTCCCTATCACGATGTGCCAGCTCCGTACATGAATGAATCTAGGGGACCTCATGGGATGAGTATGGAGCTGGACCCATACGCTGCCCAATCGATGATGCACACAAATGATCCACGGCGGAGATACTAAATCATGCTTCATTTTTCTTTGGTTTTTTGTGTTGCCTCGAGGAATTTTCCCTTGATTTCGTTGTCGTTTGAGTCGTGGTACTATTTTTTATGCTTTTTACTATCTTATTAGCCTGACATCCAAAACCCCATGAAATTCACGGACCTTGCAAACATTTTGAAAAATCTGCTTTATCTGATCGAGCTAGTGCAGTTACCCAAATGCGGTAAGAGGATTTCCTTTTGCGGCTTGAGAAACCTGCCCGTCAGAGTGAAGATGAGGTAGGGGCCATGGTCACGAAGGAAATTCTCGTAGAATGCATTGTTCTACCGATGATATGCCGTGATTCCAATAACATGTCGCTACTTACCGATCCGAGGAACCCAGAATCTCAGAAGAAGCCTAGCCCCTTGTTAAGTTGCTAGTCATTTGTGACCCGTCGACTTGACTAGCATGTACGTATAATACGCATTGAGCATGTCTCCGACCAACGCTACATATGGAAAGTTGGCTGCGGCACACTACGTTACGATGGTGCCAGGTTAGACGAGATACTTCAAAACCGTGTCAACTTTTTTGCGACCCCATTGATTCGCTCGGCCCTCTACGGACATGACAACTTCTAGTAACGGTTTCCGCCTGCGATATAAAAAACACCTTGGTAGCAGACGTACAATTGTAACCATAAGTTCGAAGTACAACCATAACGTAGACTGGATCATATAACAAAACATTTTACAAATGCAGCACAGGGTGAAGCATTACCTTCACTCTCAATCTGCCGTAGCGGTCGCCAAAATCAGATCTCGTGCTTGCTGGTCGCGAGGCGTAATGGAAGATCGGTATGGCGAGGGATGGCTGGAATACGCCCGGGGCGTTGATTAGTATCATCAACATATAAACATGACACAGACTCAAGCACATACCGGAAGAAGGTTTTAGTATACTCTCCTGGAATGTCAATTTCATTACCTGCATCATCTTTGGCCTTGCGTAGATTCAGTGTGGCCAGGACAGATACAATTGTAAGCCAGACAGTATTGTCAGCCATGTGGCGCCCCGCGCAAACTCTATATAGAGGAAAAGGACGGGAAAATATCCTTGAACGAAGATTACACACCTCCGTCCAAATCCAAAGGCATAGATATTGTTGATGTTCGTATATGGCCCAGTTGAAGAGTTCAGAAAACGTTCAGGCATGAATGTATCGGGTTCTGAGAACACATTGGGATCTCGATTGATACCCCTAGGAACGTCCTTTAGCACGGCACAAGCTTGCTCGAAACTTAAAAAGAGATTATAAACTCACCAGATATTGGCAACGATCGTACAGCCTGAAATGAAGACATTAAAATGTGCCCTAAAACAAAAGATTTTAAAGACCTTTAGGGATGTGGTAACCTCGATAGAATCATCTTCAGTTGAAATGTGAGGGAGATCTGCAAAACCTCAAGAAATATTCAATCTTTTTGAATTAGTAAACCTCATACCAACAGGGACAGGCGGGTGCATGCGCATTATTTCGCGATATATTGATTCAACATATGGAAGAGACTGGCGGTCTTCAAAAGTAGGTAGTCGATCTCTCCCAATAACGTGATCAATTTCCGCTTGCGCTTTCAACTGAACATCAGGATGTTGAGTCATGGTGAGGAGAAAGGAGGCAAATTGAAGACATTGTCTATTAAATTCTAGATAAGTTCATGGAGTGAAGTCAGTTCAAGGAGAGACTTCGTACCGTATCAGCCCCCGCTGAAGGTAGTAGATGTTAGTTTCTTTGATCTTGTGATCTAGTATTAAATTAAAAATTAAAAAGTCTCACCCAAAAAACTGATAGTTCCCATTGCCTTGACCCTCCCAATGCCCACAGGATCTCCCTCACTTTCAAGCGCTAGCTCAGCAATAAGGGAAGTACCAGTACCCATTTTCTGGATATAAGCCATTATAAGGCAAAGCTGCAAAGTTGAAGACTTACCAAGTTATTTACAGCACGGTCATATGGAATCGTTTCTGCTTCCTTTATACCTGCCAAACATTTCGTTCGCTACCTTTTGAAACCCACACCCAGGGAACCAGGAAGGCATGAAACGCAGCCACGAAAATCGTTCAAAGGCAGGGAATGGCTCTACAATTGCTCGTCCAATTAAATGCACAGTTTGTCCAACCCTCTGGGCAACGGATTCATCAGAACGAATGTCCAGTCCATATAATGATGCATAAATGACGCCTTGGGAGAGTCTTGTGGAATAATCAGTATTCAGCTACCTACCCTCGGCCTAAACCGGTAAGACATACAACATTGTGTGCTGCATAAATTCTTCTGGGTTGTCCGTCAGGTTTCGTAAAAACTGGTGGATTTGTTTGTATTGGGCTTGATAAAAGCGACTGCTGATAGATTTACGAAAATTTTGTTGAAAAAGGCTCCTATTTCCTCGCCATTTATCCGAATATCGCTGCGCAGGAGTTGAAATCAGTTCCAAGTTGGAGATGAGTTTGTTAGGCAAGTTACCTGTGTGGAAAGTAAATCATCGAATCCACACCTTACAAGGAAAACTTAGCAGTGACTCGGAATGTTAAGAGTTCAAACTCACAGCTTCATCATGTTTGTCATTGCTCGATCCGAGTAGATACGAGCACGCTTGTCTAGTAGATCGTTGGCAACATGAGCATTATTGAGGATGAGCATGTTATTTTCATGGATGTAGACAAGATCTCCTGTAGCAATACCGTTCCGAGAATCAGCATTTCATACATGGACGAAAAGAAGAACAAGTAACGAACCATACTCTCTCCCCCATTCTTGATATTGGACCCATGCATCAAGAGTCGGAATATCTGGGGATTTGGGACCTGGAGGATAGGACTCGACGAAGGACTGGCGGCGGCGTGGAAAGAGATACAGTACAGCGACTGTAGACACTGCAAGCCCAGACAAGGCCAAAAGAGACGAGGCAGGTGCCATAGTCGCTATTGGGACATCTGTTACCTTATATATATAGAAGAACAGTACCGAAAAGAAGAACGCCATGATTCCCATACTGTCAAGTAACTAAGCCTGGTCACGCTTGATAAACCTTATTATTTGATATGGACACAAAGGAGGTGAGAGTTCTGTGTATGATAGCAGCCCAGTACCACCGATTTGGCACGAGCGGACTTTGAAGATAGCCACGAGAAAGGTTTGCGAAAAAAGAGCCGTTCTACTAATTATTGAATGATTCGAGGAAAACCCGACGCTGGGTCTTTCCATGTTGCTCCAGGGAAAACTAGAAATCACTAATTAAGCTGCAAATGGGTTGAGAGCCCAGTTACTGTATAGTATGCTGTCAGTCCATTGGTACCTTAGTTGAGAAATTCGCGGACTTACGAACCGGTGACCATCTTGTCTTGAAAACTTGAAGCTTCCTACAATGTTGACGTCCACCAATTACAGACCTGTAACTTAACGATAACGACGCGCGAAGTACTTAGAGGTTCCGTTCGATGTATAACACTCATATCTTATCAAATCTTATCTGGTCACGTTACTCACCGGAGCGCCGGAACCCCATGATCTTTACTGTCACACAAATATGGTGACGGCGAACCGTACTTGATGTTGGATATCATTCCATACGTATATTAGGACTCATATTTATGGCTTTGACCATCTTGTTGCATTAAAACGACATGTTTACTTTATACCAGTGTACAATAGGTACTATTTTCTACTTACTGAAGAGTAAACGAGCCCTCGAGTCCACTTGTACACAACTTGTACAACACTCCAACGAGCTATAGCTACATGTTCATGATACGCCGAAAGGTGTCTACTGCTGAGGCCTGAGGCCTCAATGCCTGAGTACAAGGAACCTTCACCATATGAGCAGCCACCTCGAACAAGAATATCGGCTGGGAGCCATCACCCTATTGCAAGAAACAATCAGGTTAAGTAAAACAGAAATGAAACGAACGGTTAGGATATGGTATTCAGAGAGATACTTACAACAAGGGCCATTGAGAACCCGACATGAACAGTACGACATTTCCTGATGTGCACCTCAGTGATATCCAATGCTGCCATGTTGACTTTGAGGTTTTCGACTTTGCGCCCTCAGATGATAGGGACATGTACGATGTTTTCTGCATCACGTACACAATGGTAACTAAAAAGGTAAAATTCAAACTCATGGTTAGCGAAAAAGAGAAGAGAGATAGTCAAAGTTGTAGTCACTTGTTCGCTCCAACCTCTTACACGACCTTTTCAAGAGTGAGACACCCTGACTTCTGCCCCAGTACCTTCCCAGTCCAACCCATGCATGGTATATCCTTTCTCTCCACTTTTCCTGCGGCGTTTCTCTTCTTCGTTGGTACGGAGTTTATCCGTGGTGAGGGCGCAAGGGCCAGACTAAGGGAACGAGCTATAGGGATGATGTCGCATTTGGAAGAGTGGTCCATGATGTTCCATTTCCCTGGAGGATCGAATGCGGTTAGGAGAAAGAAAACAAAGCGAGAAAACAAAAGATACACACTTGATAAACAACAAAACGCATCTTCCCATGGTCTTTTGCATATTGATTAGCCTGCATGACGACCCAGCCTGGGGTATGCCTAGATAAATGACTTTCCCAGACGCGATAATATTGTGCAAGCTATCCATCACCTCCTCAACGGAGGTGTCCCAGCCCCACCAGTGCACATACAGGATATCAATCTCGTACACAGTTTCTTAAGGCTCAAAGTAGACGTGCAGTGATTTAGCGTTGATGCCGGTGTAGTTGATTCTTTAGGCGATGGAAGGGTCACTGGTTGTGTATGGCCAGTTAGTCCACGGGGAAGAACAAGATGCATAGTGGGGTCATGGGAGAGCGATATGTTGCGCGCTTAGGCATATTGGAGAGACGCGAAACACTTGCACGAGGGCCCAATACTCCATAAAGTCCTATTACATAGTCAGTATATACTCGAGTGTGGCTAGGGAAAACTCACCGGCGAGCGAACCTGTACTCTGTACAGGTTCTGCGTACCATTCTCATTGTGGTCACTTTCATTGCTGGAGCGATTTGTTGCGAGCCCAAGCCATTTCTACAGAATGGATCTTTGAAAAGTTGGCCAGAAGATAGTGCATATGCTCAGAATTCCTTGCGGCCCTTGCCAGAGCGCACTAGAAGACTGGTCAGTAAAGAAATGGTAAGGAAATGGTAGTAACTTCACAGCATAAAAAAGGGGAAGCAGGAAAAGAAAGGAAGGTTGTAAGAGAAAGCATCTTAAACAATCCACCAGGCCGCCTAGTAGAGCCCTCGGTATGTTTAGAAACACTTGATACAGTATAAAAAATATGAAAACAAGTTAAGAGCAAGAACAAGAAAAAAGGAAGTAAGGAGGTAGACAGAAAGCTTACATCGATCAGGTTTAAAGCGCTCCTAAACTCTAACAAACCGTAACCGCACAAGAACACATTTCAACTGTTTAGTCCTGCCTACTAGCGGTTTGAGGGTGCGGTGTTTTCGGGTCAAATGTGACAAGACATCTTCCTACTGAAATCAACTATGCTGACATTGAACAATGAGGAGACACGACAAGACGCGACAAGTACTTAAACTTCTCAAAGTGACGTGACCTGAGGTGACTTGTATCGCCGGCCGTAGTCGGAGGTCACATGACAAGATAAGATATGAGTGTTATACATCGAACTACGACTCACTTAAGTATACTTAAGTATGTTGTTCGAACCAAAGCGGATCACCTGTCCGACTTCCCGGGTTTTCTATCTCTATCCGGCATTCAGCGCTCAGCTTTTGGACCATGTATACTAGTCGAAGGGTAGGAAGAGTCGAAGGAGGAGTTGAATAGGAAGAATAACGTCCGACCTATATCCTTCACTGGGGAAGTTTTATGATATGCTGTGCGTCCTCCATAAAGTCTTCAATAAATGAAGGAAAGGAATTATGAGGAATAGAGCTATGAGCGTCGGGAGAGGGACGTGGTAGCTGTTGGAGGACTCGAACCGGACGCTGTTCCTGGTGGAAATGCCAGCCTGTTGGTTAATATATCTGATATCGAAGAGCAAAATCTCAAACCTGGTGAGCAGCGTTTGCCTCGCACAATAAGCGACTTAACATTTGTTCATGCGTGCCCAAGCCGCCCAAAAATCTCCAAATGTGCAGGCAGTGCATTTCATCTCCAAATATTGCAGTAGGTACAACCCCAAGATCGTAGAAACACTACCGGGGCCACAGATAGGTGATCCTCGGCCAGAGGCACTCTCGCTGTCAGATGATTCCAGACCCAATGACTGACGTACCTTTGGCGCACGCGTTTCGGTCGATGTTGCCAGTCACTTGAGCATCATCGGCAGGGACGTAGACAGGAGCAATGAACGCGTCTTCAACCAAACTGGCTGGAGCACTGGTACAAACGATACGATGGGCAGAGGATTTAAATTGAAGGGATTGAAGGAGAGATCGAGGGATGCAAATGGATTCGATTTATTTGATAGGCTTTCGTTCAACAGTGATATACCAGTAGCAACAAGAGATATCCATTTGAGATGCCAATATACCTCTTCCTCAAAAATCTCGGGTTGCATGAAGGTCATGGACCTCGACACCATTTTCGAATCTTGTCATGAGTTTGGGCAGGAATCTGCAGACCAGGACTTGGTAGACATGTCCAGAAGTGCCCGAGGGACATTGGTGTCGCGAGAAGCGACGACAGCAAGGTGGTTCGCAAGTGAGATTCTGTGCTGGATGTGGGTACAAAGTATATATCTTAGAAGGTGTGTAGTGTGGAGTTGGCGTGAGCAGCATACCCGTTGGATCAAACCACCAGAAGTACAGAGCGATAGCTACGATGTGAGATAATCTGATCTCAAGTGAATACCGTGAAACTGTGCTCACTTTTCTGCCACCACCGCTGAAGTCTACTTTGACCTGTACTCGAGCCCAGACCTCTTGTGGCCATGCTTGACTCTAAACAGCTGCGCAGCCACAGGACTTGCTTGTGCGTATGTTGCTCTCCTTTGCGTCTGGATCTGAGCCGCCGCCGAGCAAGGCTGCCATTGCCAATGCATGTGTCTTGTGCAACGGGAGATGTCGATTTCCACCAGACTAACGCGCGCTTCAGCCGATGACCTTGAAGCGTTCAGTTGCCCTAGTGGCTTGAGAGCAAAACTGATTAGATTGACATCTCACGTGTGTCCCCGATTCAGATCTTTGTACTTATGTCTGATAATTTACAGTACGACTGACGAACGTTGACGTAGACTCGCGTTGCCAGTCCGTTCTGTCGCCACCCAATTCAAATAAATTTGAATT